>SNQJ01S0022908.1:31178-43688 GCA_010110895.2 Picea sitchensis | reverse complement strand
ATATCGAATTTCACCATTCGCCATACAATATATACAATGTTTTTAGGTATTCCGTAGATACCAAAACCCTAATCCCTTAATCCGGGATTAATTTACAAATCAGCTAAAAATAGCAAAATCCGCTAAAAATAGCAAAAAAAACCCCCCTGGGAAAGCGCCCGGCGCACACGGCAGAGCCACAGGTGAAGGGATCGTCAGACGCAGTCGTCGTATCTGACGCACCCACACACACACACATGCAAAGAATATAACACATACCCAACACCTGTAGCCCCCGACTCAAATGTCATTTTTCTGGTTTTTAAGTTAATTATGGCCTAGTTGTCAAACACCCAATCTAGACCAAGTAGCGTCAGGTAAGGTGTTGTGTGGTCTATTATTTTGATGACTTCAAAGTTTCCCTTAGTGCACACACCATCCATATCTACCATCACTCCTTTCAGTCTACCTATCGGTAGGAATCTATGTTGATTTGCTAGCTTTAATTGAACAGTTGAGCATCCCAGTCTAGGTTCTCCCATGCATTTCCATGTATCTTTTGGTAGTACATTCACCTCGGATCCTAGATCTAGTATAATATATCCCATATTGAAATCCCAAATTTTAGCATTTAGTCTAAATTCCCTAATTGTTCTTCTTCTTGTGTGTAGGTGGTTGACAATTTTCAATTCTTTCTTTTGTTTCGTCTTGCTGCTACATTTTTCTAGGATGTTTTGCAATATTTTGACAGTTCAAGGATTAATTAACATTTTGATGCATGATTGCAAAAAGTCTTTGATATTACTTACCTTCTCCTTGGGTTGTATTCTATTGGTATGGTCAAATGATGGTGGCATTTCATATTCTAGAGATTCGTTGCTCTGTTGTGCAGTCAATGCAATGTTCTCCTTCTGGAATTCTTGTCGGGCTTCCGTAAAGATCTCTTTTTCCTTATGTGCATCGAACTACTTCTTGGGGTCAGTGTTCTTCTTTACCCATTGGTTCTGCATTGGTTCCTGTCGAACTACATCATTTCCCATTTTCGTTCCTCCTCGAGTGACTATTGATCTTCCATCCATCATCCCTTGCTTCGGCGGAAATCCACTGAAAATTTTGGTTATTTTGATTCCTTTTTTCCTGGATCTTTACAAGTAATGTTGGACATTCCTCCGTATCGTGGTGTGATTCATGACAATACATACAAGTCACTGGTGGAAGTGGTCACTCTTGTGCATAATTTCCTAGTTGTTGGCAATTGTGACATGTGATTGGTCCTCTACCGCATCTAAAACCTCCTCTAGCTTGTCCTACTCCTCTATAAGTTGTACAATCACCTCGCGATGTGTTATACTATGGTCCCTGATTATACTGTGTGGTATTGTACTGGGGTTGTGCCGGGTTGTACTGTGGTTGTGAATTATTGTACGGTTGCAGCACAATATTATATTGCTGCTACGCGGTGTTGTATGGGGCTGGGGATTGACTGAACTATGGTGTTGCTTGCCCAATCATCATTTCTTCCTGTACCATGTATGCGTCTGATGTTATTTCCTACATCAGCTCCATAGTTCTGCAATCTTTGTCTTCATGGATAAATGACTTGCAAAAGGTGCAATATAAGTTCTTTGGAACTATTTTGTATTTTTGCATCATCGTGCAGTGGTAAGGGTCGTAACCTAGTTTCTTGCATATTTTGCACCATAATCCTCCCTGTGGTAGTGGGTTTGGCATCCCTGTCGCCATATACTGTGTGAATGTTGTGCATTCATTCTTGTGGTGTCCTTCCGTCCTGTAGGTAGTGCACCAAACAACTTCTCGTTTTTCCTTGCTCTTATTCTAGTTCAGCTGAAATGTTAAGTTCTTCAGATCCTCTTTCAGTTCTTCGATAGTTGGGTCCATCTGTTGGTACTGATTCTCTTCCAATTGCAAGGATTCTTGTAGAGCCTCTTCCTGCATCTGAAACTTCTATTGTCGTATTGGATATTTTAAGTGTGGGAGTAGTGAGTTGACAAACAGGTGTCGATGATGCATATCGGTCATAAGGTATTTTAACTTTCCTTTTAATCGCTTGAATCTTTGATCAATCTCCCATACCAATTCTCCTACTTTCTGTCTTATTTCAATCATCTCATTCATGTATTGATCCTCTAAGCTTGGATTATGGAACTCATTTATCAATATTTTCTTAATGTCATCCAATGTCCTTATCATTCCAGGAACATTGTTCGTGTCTAGACTCATGTATCAGTTTAATGCTCGGTCTCTTAATGTGATCGCTTGCTGGATGAGATTGGTATCTCCATTAGTGATCTGCTTTGCTTCCCAAATCTTTGTGCAAATGAACAAATGCTTCTCAAGGTCTTCTGTTGTTTCTCCTTGAAACTCTGGTAATCTGATAGTAGGATCGTGTCTTTCCATTCCAAACACTGAGCTACTCCCTCCTCCACGCGGTGTATATACTTGACTAAGGTTGCCTGAACCGGATCCTCCAGTTGTTGATCTTTGTGTAGATGTACTTTCTTCTGTCGGACTTCCTCCAAACTTTGGTTGTCTAAACGGTGGTGTTCTCTTTGGTTTATTGGTCACACATGGGTTTATGAGTTCTACACTGACATTAATATGAAAGGCATGTCTATCTCCTCCTCTTTTTCTTGAGCCTCTTGTTTTCCTCTCATACGTGGCACACAGGATTTCCTCAATCTACTCCACAGCCTAGAGATCCTCTACCTCTTCCTCATCACTTTCCAAACCCTCCCTCTCAACTAGGGATCTCTTCTTTGTATTCACCTTATACTGGTAGGGTGCTCCACTACGCGTCATTCCTGATAATTCCAAGATCCACTTAAGCTAGTCATCATCCATCAAGATTGAGTCCAAGGTTTCCTCCTCCTTCTTCTCTTTATCCTACCCTCCTTACATTACTCCTCTCTCTGTCAGTGCTTACCCCCTTCCCCCATGCACGCAGGGAAGTCTAGTTGTCTGATTCCATTGTCATTACACCTTTGTTATATAGAAATATCTTGATAGAAGTATATAGTGATCGAATGTAACTTCCTATGGGTCCTCATAAGAACTCTTTCTCGGATGTGCTGTATGACTTTGTTGTGTCTATTGCAAATTTTGTGATAAAGCCTACCACATTACTGTCAAGCCAAAATTCGACCACGAGGGTGAATTTGTTGTTCACCTATTGCAGCTGCGAGATCTGTATTGGAGTCCAATCTAGTTGTCAAATCTGGTTCATCACGTGGTTATCCTTTAACCTTAAGATCCACTCCTGTAGTAGATGCAAAAAATGACAGAAAAAAACTTTGTGTAAATTCGTAAATACCTATTTATCTAGGTATTTACGCGGTGTGATCCTGTGGTTTCTATTGTATTTCTATGCAAACTCTATCTCTTTAGTTCTCAACCAGCCCTCGATTTATTCTCTCCTGGAGTTCCAAGGTCTCAACATTCCCTTCTAATGACTCATTTCTCTTATGTTTTTCTCCTTCGGTTCTTATTCATTCTATCTCGTCTACTCAGTCCTTTCTTGTTGCTCTTAACCCGACAACAAAACCATTTGTTGTTTACTATTTCCCTTCTCGAGTTGTTTGAGTTATTGACCCAGGTTTCATGTCATTCAGGTTTCCAACAAAGCCTCTAAAACTATCATCCCTCCTAGTAAACAAGAAGGAAACACAGTACCCGGAAGGTACTACGCAGTCTCACCTGAGATAGATTTAAATGGGTGACTGTAAGACTCATGTGTTTATAGCCTAGGACAGAGTAGGGCATAGGGGTTTCTTGATTAAAGCAAGGTACCATGAGCTGCAAGGTAAACTACTTATCCCTTGAAGTCGCATACGTATATTTCATAGTTTAATTCCAGCAGAGTATAATTATATTCATAACAATGTGCTAACTCATTCATCAAGCTTAACCATTAATTGCTAAAAGAAAGAAGAGACATGCATACATTCAACATATTACATGAGTATTACCATGGTTCACCCCCTCCTGGGCTACGTCCACAAAGATTTGTCTCTTGGCTCTTTTCTTATGGCAGTTTTGTATTCTTGGTGCCACGTGCTTACAATTCTCCCCAAAACTAGGTAATATCTATGCGAGGCGAACTAGATCGCACTAGGCTCTACAACCTGCAGTCTAATCCTCAGATATACCTTCCCTCGTATCTTCATTTCTCAACTACTTACAAAATCAGTTCATACAGCTAAAAACACGACACATTACCTACGCTCCTACATTGTTACAGTCTCCAAAACTTAACTCCAAAGCCTAACCCTCAACAACAACAACAATAGCAACAACCATCATCCCTATATAATACTTTCATATCTATATTTATACATTTCAGGCTCTTCAGCCTTTTACAGAATATTACCAAAACTCTAACCCTTCTTACGTTAGGACTTTCTCCCATGCGCGTCTTGTTCTTCCTCCAGTTGTCGCTTTCCTTTGTGCACACTTTCTTGTAGGCATGCATGTTGTTCTTTTTCCAGTTGTTACTTCAGGTTTCTAAACGCTTTCTTTCCCACGATCGTTCTTCTTTCCCCTTTGGCCTGGTGCCAATAGGCACCGATGTCCTCCTACACCAAGTCATCACAGCTGGCCCCTTATGTAAATGGGACATCGATTTCATGACATGTAACCCTTCATCCTATAATCGACACAATTACATCGTAGTCATTGTTGACTACTTCACCAAATGGGATGAAGCTATTCTCACATTCAACAATACGAATGACATCGTGGAAACTGTTTATTTTAACCATGTCATCTACTGCTTCGGGGTTCCCCTACAACTAGTATTCGACCATGGTAAGCACTTTGAAAATGAGGTGTTTGTAGAGATATCTTCCAAAATGGGCTTCACCCATGAATGTTTCTCACCCTATTACCCACTGTCTAATGGAAAATTCAAAGAAGTCAACAAAGTTCTAAAAACCATGCTTCAATGCACGGTTGAAAAACATAAGACCAACTAGAATCACATGATTTTATCATCCTTGCAGGCGTATCAAACAATTGTCAAAATGGCTATCAGTTTCATGCCCTTTCACTTAATCCATGACATCGAGTCTGTACTCCCCATTGAGTGTGAAATCCCAACACTACGCACTGCAATTGAGCTCCTTCCCAACACACTGTCACTTGAGCAACGATTGTTAGCCCTTGAATCTATTGATGAATATATGTGGGCCTCATTACATAACAACGAAGAAGCTAATAAGTGGTACAAATCCACCTTTGATCATCAAGTAAACCTTCAATATTTTACTGAAGGTTACCTTGTGTTTCCCTACGATATCGCCCACGATACTCTTGGCCACAAAAAATTTGAGTCCCTTTGGCAGGGACACTATGTCATCCATCATTTCCTTACTAAGGGAGCCTACATTATGGATCAACCTAAAGGGGATACCCTTAAGAACCCATTCAATGGGTTGTACATGAAGAATTGTTTCCCTTGAGCATCACCATTATACCTTAGGATTTCTTTCTTTCCTAGTTGTTTTTAGGCTTTGTTTTTTTGGATTTATCTCTATCACTATACAAGCCTAATATTGTTTTTTGTGTTTTATATATATGAATCCTCCATTCACTTATCACATTGGGTATGCAGACAAAGCCATTCGTTGGACCAAGAATATATCTTTAGTAGCCTGATCCATTTACACCCCCAACCATGTCTTGCTCCATTCCAGCGGCATATGCCTTGGCCCTACCAACAATAACCAAGTTGAATATGTTTTCGTCACTATTCTCCTCTCTGAGGCCAGTCACCTTCATATTCATTACCTCAACATTCTCTTAGATTCTCAACTCATAGTCCACCATCTCAACAACATGTATCGGTTCCATGATCCATGTTTTTATCGCAAGTACCTGCAAGTCAAACTTTTGTTACCAAATTTTGAATCCATCACATATTTCTAGAAACCTCAATCAAATTGCAGATCACATGGATAATCAAGTACTAGATTGGTGTTTATCACATTAAACATACATTTTGCATTCATCCATCATCAAATAAAACAAGTACACAAACCATAACATCAAAACATCATATGCATATGATATCCAAATGGTCTACTCATATATAGATCATAGGTGTAAAATATGTGTTCAATACAAAAAAAAAACACAAAAGGCCTTATCTCCACGACTATTCCCTCTCAATCAAACCCTCAATATGTAAAAAATAGGAGTTGATAGACTCATATACATCATACAAAATCAGGCTATGCCTATACAATATCATACTATCACCTATGGTGATGCTAACTGTGGTACATCCCCACCAGCAGGGGGTCCACCCTAGGGGTAATATTCCTCACTGAGATCCACCCACTCATGGAATACCCTACTACCACTACACATTGAATCAGGGACCTCCAATACGAGTCCCCTCTAATACATTTCTCTAGGGCTCTCTAGTCCTGAATACACATCCATAGTTCCTCAGGCACCCCATCCAACATGACCTTGAACTGTCACCTCAAATCCTTCGTCTCTTAGTCTCGGGCCACCTTCTCATCTCTACCCTAAAATTATATGGGTCCTTCCCCCACTTCATGCAATGGACCTGCCTCGGGATCATCATATCGGCGGTGCCTCCTCGCCCGCCCCTCTACAACTTGCTCATCCTCTAAACCCTGCGTCGCATCAGCCTCTCGACCGTTGGGTCCCAAATCCACATATCCAAACCAAAAAAGGTGTATCAGTACTTAGGACATACAAATATAAAAAATAAAATAACATGTCAATATGTGAAAGTACAAACAATCTCACTTATGTCATCCTAGTCTTCACCCGGTAGTAATTGCATATCCAGGTGGTACCTGAAGTCAATATTGTGGTACAAGAAGTCGTAAAAACCTGCGGGATATGCCACCAGATCCACTCAAACAAAGGAGTAAAGTACTTCCCCACACTACCCCCACCTTAACAGGGAAACATTTGTTACCATATCACCAACCTGGGATCTTTCATCCTAGGAAAGTCCAAAATCTCTTGAGGTTGGAGAAACACTACCCTCTCAAAAATAAAAGCACATAGGACTGAACCAAAGGAAAAATCACTACCTCTCACCACCACACATCTATCCAACTATGCCACCATGCACCCACGCATAACCTGAGCCTAGGAAAACATGAGCCCCCCCATATCCCGCTCTGCTATCACCATCTTGGTTCCCGAGGTATGTTGGGTCCAAATTGATCCATAAACCCATATAACCAAGGCACAAAACACCTTCATATCCAAGGCACCAATCACGACTATACTGAATGAGAAGTCTCTCATCAACACCCTCCTTGAGTAGTAATGGTTGGCCAACGCCCCCACACTCACCCTCACGGGGATCCTCAACTGCACTTCCAACATTGTTCCCCAAAAAGAAACTCTAGTTTGGAAATAAATATCTATGTCCATTGTGATGTGGATCTCATGCCCCCACACTAGGAAGAGCTTTCGATCAGGCTACCACATCCGCACTATAAAATCTAGTAGAACCTCCTTTGACCGGAGCAGTGAGAATTCAAAGAACATCAATAAACAAGCACGGGCCAAATTCCACCGAATACAAGCATCCTCTCCCACCATCCTCCATAAAGACTCTTAGTCTCTCTCACACCACTAGACTGGCATCCTCTCATGTTGATCTATCACCTACATCCAATACAAAATATTTGTATTAGTTTTAATCATCTAGGAAAACTCCACATACAACCCAAAATCAATATTTTTCCCCGTGTGATTGTTCCCTTAACATTCATTCACTTTAGCATGACTTTTCCATTAAGAATCGTGCACATCAGTGCGATTGTTTGGTTAAAAATCGCTCACATCAGCTTGTTTGTTCACTTAACACGTGTGCACTAACCTCATGACTGAACCCAATACAATCGCACACATATGCACAGTGTTTCATTTAAAAAAAATGTGTATGTGCATGGATGTATATCAAACACTCGTGCACATATGCATGGTTGTCACCTCAACAACCATGCCCAAGACCAATCTAGACCATGTGTCTGAAAATCGAATAACTATGCACATGTGCACACAAAGGTTTAATACAACCTCACCACTTTGTGAAGCTATATCAATTAAATTTGCATGTATATGCATAAAAATATTAAAATACCTCGCACGACCCTACTTACCTAACCCTAAAAAATACTGTACGACCATATTTACAACCTCCAAGCCCCCCAAACAACATCTAACCTATGCAAGAGGATTTTTCGTCTTACTTGGATATCTCGCCACCTGAGTCTGGGCTCATCTTCTCTCAAACAAATCACCAATATCCAATAATGCAGCTAATAGATCCCCACAACAACAAGTACAAATGAGGTGGAAATGTGGACCCCATGCCCATATATATGCCCCTTTGCAAAACTTCCTCACTTTCGTATCAGAGCATTCAAGATCTAATTTTCACACCATTTGCACCTTCCAGATCCATACTTGATCATATTCACAATGGTACTCTTAGTATCTCATTTCATTTTGGAGCCCCAGGGGCCCCTTTTGGCACCCTACGCACATGTATGCATCAAATTTCCACATTTAATTACGAGGCAATTGTTATATATGATTTTTTTTCACATACGTTTCATGTCAAGTATTTGGTTTGTATGTACAAGTCCTCATCAATGACGTCAGTCTCACCGTCAATTGTGGGATTCCTTTTTCCCCTTCAGGTATATATTCAAAACTAGCATGAACTCCCACCCTCTACTCACAGTTGCATTTTCCAGTCATTCCCCCTAAAATTTATCCCTAGGGTCCCTATGGTCGGTTATGCAACACCCTCACCTCCATCCATTATGGTGTTTTCAACTGCTATCCTTCTCTCCCACATGATTCATCCCACATATGTTTTCCTTTAAGCACATTGTCACTCATGTTGATTATTTCCCCTTAGGATTGGGAGTCCTTGTAGTTTTTCATCTCAGAGAATGAACCTCATACTTCTTCTCATCATCTTTCTATCCTACCCACTGTGGACTTCCACCTCATATGGTTTTGGTTTTACAGATGCACCTGTGCATCATCATTTACTCTCAATTTAATCCACCACTTCTTTCCCATCTGTAAGATCATCGTCCATTCATATACCTGGTACATAAACTAACCAATGGGGTCCCCACCCTCCACGAGTCTCTACTTGTGTCCTATATCGGCCAAGCCATACTTCACTGGGGCACCCATTTCTCTACATGTACTTTCAACCCCATTATTTATTCATTTGGTAATTGTATAAAGTATCTTTCAATTCCAACAAGCATCGTACATTTTGGTCATCGCAGTCGATAATGTTTTTTCCTTGCCACACAACAACCCATGTTTCCCTTGGTTGGGGAATTTTTACTGTCCTCATTACCTCTGCAATATATTTGTACCCTGGAAGAAATTTTCACCATTATAGACACCCATGTCCCCCATCTCTATATTTTGACCTGTTTTACATTTCCTTGCAATATCACCCATTAAAAACAGTTTTACCCCATATCTGGATATCCCCCTAACACCAAATCGTGTTTTACGGTTTCTTCCATCTATCAACACCCCCCAACCAAGGGAAGTTCTTGAATTCCCTATATATTCCAGACATCATTCATGATTATCAACCTATTCACCTTCACCAATACAATTTCTGACACCATTTTGATGAATTGATGTCAATAATCCCTTTGCTTCTTGCAGTCGCACCTCCTTCCTTATCGACATCAACACAAGGTTCTAGGAAGGTGGAAATATCTTGTCTCTCATCCCACCATTAATGAGTATCCTCGAATGACACAGAAAGAGTCATCATTTATCTTTTATGTTGTTTACCTCCATAACATTCGAAACCAACCAAGTTTAATGTTAAAGTGCGTCTTATTATGCGATCATTGTAGTTTAAAGTAGGAGTCAAAGACCTTTAACTTTTATAGGCCATCAATGTCTCTGAGTTGTTCACCTCTCGATTCAGAGCCAGTTTAGTCATCTAAATCATTATATGTTGTTTTTTACACCCCCAAGGGTGCTACAGACATATACTTCACCAGTAGTAGTAGTCACCATTATCATTTTTTGGCTTCATGACATGAGCATGGGGCATGCTTGCCTCATTTGTACAAACATTTTATTTTCTGGAGAGTACTAGTACATATCTTTTTGTCCCCTCTCCCTCCAATAGATTGTTCTCATAGTCCCTCTCTACAAATTTCTCTTGCACTTTTATTCAATGATGTCATAACCAAAATAAACGATGATTTATTTAGGCTATACGTATGCTCCTAACGTCACACATCATGGGGCATACGTTATCACCCAAAAATTGCTCACCAAAAACACAGACAATGGATGAAGAAACAATAAACACAAGCATAGCATACTACCAATAATCATGGAAGGATCAGAATCAGTTTTGAAAGATAATCACAAAGCTATACAAAAGTGGTTTTGAAGTTCCATGCGTATTCAACACAATCAACATGTGCACATATGCGTGGTCTAACATGATGTACAACGTGTGCAATGTGAAATCCGCGTGACTGACAATCGAAAAACCCGTACGGATGCAGAAAGGACACATTAATGATTTTGGTTGAGCTTAAACCACTTATGGGGTGGAGTATATCTCACCCATACCCAAGATCACCCTAAAATTCTTCCTGGGGATCACTGGAAGTGATGGGAAGTACCTTCAAATACCTCCCATTCACATTTGAAACTAGTTTGGAAATATCTTTCCATCCTCCTATAAATAGAGGGCCATTGTATGAAAAAATCAATGCAGAAGCAATTTGAGTATTGTTATGTTGTTCAATTTTTCTTTGAGAAGCCATCTTTCTCATAGAACTATTTGAGCATTCATAGCAAGTGTTTCACCTCTCTCCTCTTGAGAAGTTCAACAATCAATTCTTCACCATTGTATTTTCATTTTTAGCCATTGTTAGAAGAGAGAAAGATTTGTATTTGGGGACTCAAGAGACTTCCCAAGGAGGAAGAGGGGACTCATAAGTTCCCATATTTCTCCTAGGAATTATCAATTCGAATATCAATCTCATTTTGTAGCTATTCCTTGTGTCTCTTTCTTGCATCAATTTTGGTTGTCACATGCTTAGTTTAGTTTTAGTTCTTTGTTGTTTATTTCTTGTTTTATATTCAGTTGAGAGACTAATCAAATAACAAACTATTGTGTTGTTTTTCTAGCCTAACTATATATTTAAGGGACCTATTTTTGCTCACCCAAGTGGAAAAAAGAACCCAACATATTAGTTATCCCCCTTCCCTTATTTAATTGTTTCTTTGAGCTACTAAAAAGGGACTTAAGTTGTTCATATGTTTTGATGTATGAATTCTCTTCCTAGTTGATAATTATTTTAAAACCCCTTTGTAAATCCATTTGTTGCTTGGATTCATTCAAATACTTATTATTTTGATGCCTTGAAATTTCATATCCTTCTTCCATAAAAAAAAATAACAAAAATCCATAGGATTCCATTGATTTTATCATGATTATTACAATATTATCCTGTGTGGCAACCTTGTTGTACAACTTGTAATGTAATGGAAAGAGAATGGATCATGTTGTCATGACCAATTTGATAAAATCATACTATACACACACCATACTTAAAATATTGCTTCTTGCACATGTTGGGGTAGTGATAAGGATGTGTTGTAATACAACTTCTTGTGAAAACATTACATCATTGTTCTGCCTAAAACTATGAGAATTCAGATGTGGTGGTTTTAGGCATCCAATCATAGGTCAATGATACCCTCAAGGGGTAATGTGTGGTTGTTAGAGGAATCCTTATTGTATTTGGATGGATAGAATCATCCTTTAGGTAATAATTTTCACATTTCCTCCCCTGGCCATGTACAAGGCCTTGAAACCCATTCCCAATCCCAAAAACTTCTAGTGGTAACTATATATCTATTCAAAGGCAAAGGATTCCCTCAATCGGTCATCCATTGTTTTTCAAGGTATCATTTATGGCTCCAAAAGCCTAGAATATTCCTTTAGTTCCTAAATCCTTGGTGTTATCACTGAAATTTCGTCCGCACATGGTGACAAGAAATCAACATCGTCAAACAGTAATGAAGTCATTCATGGCCCTGAATTAATCTCACAACATTCCAAAAAGGTCAAAAACCATACAAAGTAGTGAAAAATTGAAGAGCACTTTACAGAAGTTGGGTGCGCGCGCACGTGCACGGAACAAGAACATAGAATGCGTGCATACGCGCACGATGTGCGGTTGTTAGCGCAAAAAGCTGCGCACCTGCTAAACAACGCCTTTATGAATGTGGTCGGCCTCCCAACCACTTATGGTTCAGCTCCCAAGCTGATTTGACTTCCAAATCCGGGCTAGATCCGAATGGTGGGCTGGTCAAAGACCTAATAATGCCCTAAATGGCCTCTCTTCACACTACAAAGCAGTTACACAATAACCCAATGCAATGCTATAAAAAGCCATGAACACACCTCATTTTCTCAAGGAATTTCATGTAATG
>SNQJ01S0022908.1:9197-27398 GCA_010110895.2 Picea sitchensis | reverse complement strand
TTGGCAGCCAAAGGACTATCTAGGTGACAGAGAAGGTGTATACTCCTGGGGTGGAATAGGCATGTGGGGAATGAGGGTCTGTGGGCAGTGAGCGTGGGAGGTTCCTGGGAGAGAATTCCATCCTTATGGCTGTGTGTTGTTTCCCTGTAACCGCAGCTTAGCCTAGAATTCATTGTCTTGGGGTGGATCTTAGTCCCAGCTCAGGGGTGACCCACTGTTGAGCTGATGAGCAGTGTGGTCTAAGGCTGGGAGGTTCGTGGAAGGCTTGCACTTGGTTGGTGGAACTACCACTATTCAAAGATAAGTACTAGATGATGCTTTAATTATGTTTCTGTATCTCTGTGTATTGTAATCATCATGTATTCTGCTATGCATATCAATTTAATGTTAATGTTATTGATTGTTATTATAGCAATAAATAATATGTTTACTCTAAGCTTAAATGTATTTCTTTGCTTAAACACATGTGGATTATATAATGCCTATATGAGTTATGTACAAAGGGGTGTTATAGATTTCTTTTAAGAGCGTTTAAGCCTTGGTAGCCAGAAAAAGGTGTGCTACAGTTTGGTATCAGAGCTATGGTTTCGACATAGAGCCTAGATGGGATAGTGGAGCGATCTTTGGACTAAGAGTGTGAGGGAAATTGGGTCTGGAAGGCCAATTTCGGACCTTGGTTTTCCCCGAAGTGTCAAGGAGTTACTTGACGAGTTTTTAAGCTCAGGAGGTTTAGCGGCGTGTGAAACTACAGTTGGTGTGGTCTATGGCCACGGGGAAATAGGTCTCCACACCAATAGTGTTAGAACCTTAGGATCTGCTCGGGAGGGAAGGTGAACCCTTGTGACCGTCGGATCCGGAGAGTATGCGCAGGGTTTAAATCCCTTTTGAATTGCATAGGAGTGTGGGAATCGCGATACACAAACTTCCGAAAACCCCGAAATGTCGAAAAGATCTACATCGTAGATCATGGGGAGAAGAACTTGACCATTGGATCACGTAGTTTAGTAAACAGTGATTTCGGGATTTCAGCAGATGGAGGTTCGAGATGTGGAGTGCACGAACTCCCAATGCCCGAAACCCTGAAATGCCGAAAAGATCTACACCGTTGATCTGAGGAGGGGATCTTACCATTGGATTCCATGCTTGGATTGGACATGGGTGCATGAATGCGTACCATGTGCCATTGAGTCAAGAAGACATGTGAGAGTGGTGAGACCCGATGACATCTTTAAAAGCAATGTGGACCCTCTTGAACGTACCATGTGCCATGGTGGTGAAGGACGGCAGCTGTGCTATGGGCCCGAAGAATAAATTAATTCACGATTTTGGGGACTCGCGAGATAAGAGCATGGGAGCTCGACATTGAAACTCACGAAGTCGTGAGTAGCGAGAACGTGAGGAGAAAAGTCAACATTGCTTCTCAGGGTTTCGTGAAAGGGAGGTGCCAGGGTTGGACGCCACAACTCACGAAGGTGCGAGTAGCGAAGAGTGCTAGCACTTAGCCCTAAACTACGGTCATGCGTAGTAGACGCTAGCGAGGAGGGAGCCATACCCGTGTCGCATCTCGGGTATCGACGTTTAGAGGAAATGAGTCGAGGGTCTTCAACTCATGAACTCGGGAGATTGCGAGTTGTGAAAGGGTGACTTTGGTTACGAAGATTTAACTGTTGGATCTTCGTGGACCGAGATTTTGAAGTTCTGAAGTCCCAGAATTTGCAGAGCCCAATGAGAGCTTATAAAACTTATTTGAATCGAAACATCTTTTGTTCTTGTTCATATTGGTTTATAAATGTTGTGGATTGTTCGTGAGGTTTTAATGGCCTGAAAAACTTTGAATTGAATTGCACAGTGTGTATGCAGAGTTCAACAAGAGTCAGGATTTCAGCTAACCAACGTCGAGTATGGAGTGGGAAAAGGTGCGGATTTCCTTCGAAATAGAGGATGAAAGGGTAGGAAGGGATGTCAACCTGGGAGTCGAAGGAACAAAATCTAATGGGCATGGAAAAGAGATGAATAAGGAAGAAAATATGATGCAACTCATCGAAATATTGCAGAAAGATGCCCAAGCTTGCCTAGTTGATAGCCGAAAGCTCATGAAAATTAGGGATCGGTAGGGTGAATTCAACTTAAAAATGTTGAAGAGCCTGGAAAGAATAGAAAAGAAATTGGAAAAAGGAAGTGACACAAGCAGATCAAGAAGTGTCAGAACCCCTGAGAGGAGAAGAAGATTGAGGAGTGGTAACAGACATTACCATCTCTCCCCGAAGCATTCTGGCAAGGAGACACACAATAGTTCAAGCCCGTCCCCTACTAGAAAACACCAAAAATCTGGAAAGGATGAATTGAAAGGGGAGATGAACAAGATTAAGCCTCCAACATTTGATGGAGAACATAAGAAGGAGGAAGATGCCGAGACATGGTTGCTTGGCATGAGGAAATATTTCCAACTGCAGAATTATTCCGCCCATGCAAAAGTAAGAATTGCAATGTATCAACTGAAAGGAAAAGCATCCATGTGGTGGGATGAGTTTGTGCAGGTGCAACACATCAGAGAGAAAGCGGTCACTTGGAAGGAATTTAAGAGGTATTTCGAGAAGAAATACCTGACTAAAAGGTATTATGATAGAAATATGAAGGAGTTCTTCAAACTCAAGTTGGGCAGCATGATCATTGATGAGTATGAACAAAGTTTTCTGGAACTACTAAAGTATGTTCTGTTCATCAAAGACGAGGCTGTCAAAATTTAGAGGTATCTGAGTGGACTACCACCTTCCATTGGTGACAAGATTCAGTATGATGATCCTAAGACCATGGAAGAAACCATAAGAAGGGTGAAATGTCTATATGAACATCAAAGAGAAAATCCTACCTTTCGGAAGGCTTGGGATGACCAGAAGAGGTTTAAGGAAGAACAGAGGCAGAAGGGAAACATGCCTCCCTTTTTCAGAAACAGTCCTTGGGGATAGTCATATTTTAGAGAGCCCAAGAAAATTGAAGGGAGTGAGTAGATGCCAAAACCACCACCTATGGAGTGTTGGGGCTGTAAAGGGAATCATAGGTATAGAGACTGCCCTCATAGAAAAGATAAAGAGAGAACTGTCCATACTGTTCAACAAGCTTAAACAATGGAGGATATGGGTAGCAGAATGCCGAGGATCTACGCAGCCCTGGACAACAAGCAAGTAGAATTTCAATCACACATGATTGAAGTGGAAGGTATGATCAACAACTGGCCACTTGTTATTTTAATTGATTCAGGAGCTAGCCATAGTTATGTAGATCCTAGAATGGTGGACAGTTTGCATCTAACGAGAAGCAAACATGAAAATCCTTGGCTAGTGAAGTTGGCCATAATAACCAAAAGGAAGGTCACTGAATTGGTTAAGTCATGTTCAGTAGACATGAAAGGAATGAGCACCAAGGCTGAATTGAACATTTTTCCTTTAGGCTCATACAATTGCTTAATTGGGATGGACTGGTTGGACCAGCACCATGCCCTTCTAGACTGCCATAACAAGAGGTTTACATGCCTGAATGAAGAGGGAAATCAGGGAACAGTCCAAGGAATTCCCAGAGCCGTGGCTGTTAGAGAAATCTCAGCCATGCAGTTGAAGAAATGTTACCGGAAAGGCTGTCAATTATTTGCAGCTCGGGTGGAAGAAGCATCCTGATATGTAGTCTCGAATCTAGAAGACCACAAGGTACCCAAATAATTTAAGGATGTATTTCAGGAGGTACCTAGACTACCTCCGAAGAGGGACATCGATTTTTCTATAAATTTGATGTCGGGAGCAACTCTAGTTTCGAAGGCTCTTTATAGAATGAGTACGCCAGAGCTGAAAGAGTTGCAATTGCAGCTCAAAGAGATACTAAAGAAGGGATACATCCACCCTATCGTGTCATCGTGGGGAGCCCCGATCCTATTCATGAAGAAGAAAAATGGGACCCTGAGACTGTGCATTGATTTTCGATAGTTGAATAAGGTCACTGTTAAGAACAAGTATCCTTTGCCAAGGATCGATGATCTTTTTGATCAGTTGAAGGATGCAAAAATATTCTTGAAAATAGACCTCAGATATGGATATCACCAAGTGAGGATAAATGATGAGGACATCAGCAAGACCACCTTTAGAACAAGGTACGACCATTATGAGTTCACAGTGGTGCCGTTTGGATTGTCAAACACGCCTGCTATTTTCATGTGCTTAATGAATTGGGTGTTCAGAGATTATTTGGACAAGTTTGTCATAGTCTTCCTGGAAAATATCTTGGTGTATTCCAAGACAGAGGAAGAACATGAGAAACACTTAAGAATGGTGCTGCAGGTGTTGAGAGAACACCAGCTGTACACAAAATTGAGCAAGTGCTCATTTTATCAAAGGTTGATTCATTACTTGGGACACATTATATCTGAAGAAGGGATCGTTGTGGATCCTAAAAAGGTTGAGGCCATCCGAGAATGGCTAGCGCCAAGGAATGTGGCAGAAGTTAGATCTTTTATGGGTCTGGAAGGCTACTATAGAAGGTTTATAGTCGGATTCTCAAAGATAGCTCATTCTATCACTTCCTTGCAAAGGAAGGAGAAGAAGTTCCAGTGGACTGAAGAATGTGAGAATAGCTTCCAGCGATTGAAGTAGCTGCTAACCAATGCTCCAATCCTGAAGATTGCAGATCCAAATAAGGATTACGTAGTGTGCACCGATGCGTGTAAGGAGGGGCAGGGAGGAGTTCTCAACCAAGAGGGATTTGTAATTTGTTATGAGTCCCGCAAGCTGAAAGAGCATGAAAGGAATTATGCCACTCACAATTTAGAGCTGGTAGCAATCATCCACGCATTGAGGAAATGGAGACATTACCTCATGGGAAGGAGATTTGAATTAAGAACAGACCACAATGGTCTGAAATATTTATTTGATCAACCGACTTTAAATGCCAGGCAAATCAGATGGCTGGAGTTCCTGTGTGAATATGAATTTGATATCAAGCATATCAAAGGGAAAGAAAATAAGGTGGCTGATGCACTCAGAAAAAATGTGCACAAATTACATGCTACAACCATTAGCATGTACATAATTGAGATTAAAGATAGAATTTTGGAAGCTGCAAATGTTGATTTGCAGTACAGAGGTTTAGTAGCAAAGCTACAACAGCATGAGAGACCACAGACCAAGGAAAGTTACACCTTAGGAACTGATGGCTTACTTCTGTATAAAAACAGAGTGTATGTACCCAATGTCCAAGAATTGAAGCTGGAAATTCTAAAAGAAATGCATAACGTGGCTTCTGCTGGACATCCTGGATATCAGAAGACCGTGGCAGCAGTCAAAATCCTTTATTTTTGGCTGGGTCTGAAGAAGGAAATCGCTGAATACATCGCCAGATGTATGGAGTGCCAGAAGGTTAAGGCTGAGCATAGGCACCCAGCAGGGTTGTTGCAACCTTTACCCATTCCTGAATGGAAATGGGACATGGTAACAATGGATTTTATCACAGGATTGCCCAGAACAAGCAAGCAACATGATTCAAGAGAGGGTGAATAGGGTAATAGAAGACATACTGAGAATGTATGTGATGGATAAACCATCAAGGTGGGAAGACTACCTGCATTTGGTAGAATTTACCTATAATAATGGGTATCATGCATTATTGAAGATGAGCCCATTCGAAGAACTTTATGGAAGAAAGTGAAACACTCTAGTGAGTTGGGATAATCCAACTGATAGAGCAGTAGTTGGGCCTGAGCTGCTCAAAGAGATGGAAGATCAAATGATAAAAATTAAACGGAATCTGAAAGTTACCCAGCATAGGCAGAAAAGTTACGCTGACAGTAACAAAACCCATAGAGAATTCAAAGTGGGTGACCATGTTTTCCTCAAAGTGAAAACTAACAGAAGTTCCTTGAGGTTGAGAAGTTGCACCAAATTGGCAACAAGATTTTGTGGGCCATTTGAGATCCTGGAAAGGATTGGGCCAGTTGCATACATGCTTTCACTACCTGCATCTATGACTGTACATAATGTGTTTCATGTTTCACTGCTTAAGAAATATGTACCTGATGCTAATCATGTGATCGATTGGAATGTGATTTAGGTGGAACCAGAAGGTGTTCTGCAAGTGCATCTTGTGCACATATTGGACAAGAAAAGCAAACAGCTCCAGAATCGAGAGATAGAGCTTGTAAAGGTCCAGTGGACCTGGTACGGTCCTGAGGATGTGACATGGGAGCATGCAGATGTTATGTGGGCAGAGTACCTGCATCTTTTTGAAAATTTTTGAAAATCTTGCAGATGTTGTGTAAAGTTGAACTGAGGACAGTGAAAAAATAAGGGGAGGGGGATTATAGTGTCCCCAAGGCCAAGCCCCGTTCCAAACCATGTTCTGAAAGAAATTGTAATTATGTTTTATAGGCTGGTGAGCCAAGTTTTTATAATTTGGTGGCTTATGTGATTGTTAGGCTAGAGAGCCTAAGGGTTGGAGGCCAAGGGCCTGATTTTGTACTTGTATGTATGCAAAACATTTAATAAAATTGTAAACACTGCCAGGTGCAGACCGACCACAATGAATGAGTGAAGGGGGACTGAGCTTCCATAGATAAGGAAAGGAATTAGGGGCTGGAAGGTGGGAAAGGGGCTAAGTGTTGAGCCTAGAGGCTAAGCCTAGGGGGATTAAGCCTGGGAATAATATTTTACTATTATTCCAAAAGAACATGTGCCATTTTTGTTTTATCCTAAGTTTTTGGCAAGGGGAGGACGTACAAGGGTGATGTGTGCAGGTGGAACACATGCAGTTCCATGAGTGACAAGTGTCAACCCTGACACATGTGAATAAAATGGCCAAGGTGAGTTGTGAGAAGGGTTCCTCCTCCATTCTACCCGATTGCCTGAACGCGTACAGAGCCCTGGATAGTACGACCAACTCGATTCCTGCAGAGAACCTTCGTGCATCCCTGTGATTCGAAAAGTCTGTGTTTGGCTCTGAGAAAACCCATGTGTACATTCCCTGAATGAGAAGCCTATGTTGATTTCGGGAAAGAGTCTGTGTTTGTTCTGGAAAGCTGGTACACCCCTTCTCTGTTCTAAACCGGGGAGTCTGAATCGACCCCTATGTAGACAACTCGTCACTCATCCCTGAGAATCCAGAGTGTGAGTCTATCCTGTGTTGCTAGATTAAGAAAACGGAAGTGTCCCATCCTTTCTAAGCCTGGTTATGTTGTTTCACCTGTCTGGAGTTTCCCTGGGGTGTTCGTGTCTAGATTCCCATTGATTGTGGTGGACGTGTAGTGTTTGATCTTGTGTGGCTTGTTGGCCAGTTTGTACAACACTCTCTCCAGGTGAGAGAGGTGGTTGAAGTTGGAAGAACAGGTTGTTGGACCTGTGAGCGACTCCCTCCAGGTGAGAGAGTGCTCAGAGGAAGGAGAGAACTCCTGGAAGGAACCTTGTAGCTGCCATAGAGCCTAGAGACTTATGGTCCAGCCTGTTCCTGTAACCCAAGGCAAGGGAGATTAGCAGTTGAAGGACTGTCCAGGTGACAGAGAAGGTGTATACTCTTAGGGTGGAACATGCATGTGGGTAATGAGGGTCTGTGGGCAGTGAGAATGGGAGTTTCTTGGGAGAGAATTTTATCCTTGTGGCTATGTGATGTTTCCCTGTAACCTTAGCCTAGCCTAGGATTCCTTGTCTTGGGGTGGAGCTTAATCTCAGCTCGGGGGTGACCCACTGCTGAGCTGATGAGCAGTGTGGTCTAAGGCTGGGAGGTTTGTGGAAGGCCTCTACTTGGTTGGTGGAACTACCACTGTTCAAAGATAAGTACCATATGATGCTTTAATTATGTTTCTGTATCTCTGTGTATTATAATCATCATGTATTATGTTGTGCATATCAATTTAATGTTAATGTTATTGATTGTTATTATAGCAATAAATAATATGTTTACTCTGAGCTTAAATGTATTTCTTTTTGCTTAAACGCATGTGGATTATATAATTCATGTATGATTTATGTACAAAGGGGTGTTATAGATTTCTTTTAAGAGCGTTTAAGCCTTGGTAGCCAGAAAAAGGTGCGCTACAGAAACGTGATAATTGTCTCTTCCAAACTGAAGCAGTGTTATATTATTTTATGTATTTAGCTTCCTTGTTTCTCTTCTAAGTCTCGGAGGTTCATGTTTTCATGTTGGTAGTTTTATTGTATGACTTCATGGAGTTTCGAGGTGGTTCGTAAGATGGAGAAGATGGCCCAGAAAAATTATATATATGTATATTTATATATATATATATATATATAATACCAACTAACTAATATTTCTATTATGGTTTCTTTCCTACATATCAAATCGACAGCCAAACAAATCGACGATCAACATTTCATGGCGTGGCTCAACACTTGTGAAACCAAGAAATAATCTTTGTCGTTGATGTAACCTGCTACAGACAACCTGATTTCCATAGGGGTGATTTTTTTTTGGAGAGATCTCCACTGGGGAATTTTCCACTTTAGTTGTCAGATCAACCCTCAATCGTGCAGGTTAAATTATGTCTAGGTCACTTATCAATCTAATCGATAAATTTCTCTTGTTGCCCAATTCACCTTCTATGATCCTAGGGTTTGTGTTCCCTTGGGGGTCATGCATCGAGACATGTGTTATAGATTTATTTTCCACCTAATCATTAGGTCATTATCACCTAAAGATCACTCAATCACTAGGTCATTATCCCATAGAAATCCCTTATTTTAACCCTTAAAACCTACCACTTCTTCCTTGAGTTTCCAGCCAAAATCCAACTTGGTCACCTTTTTCCATCATTGAGGGGGAGACAAAAAGGGATCGTCACTCCTTTTAGCCTACCAAGGAGCAACCAGTTGCTCTGTCTATGTGTCCTAGGAGCAACCAAGACCAGAAGCTCCTATTTTTGGATTTGGTTTCGATGAATGAGACTTCCCATTCATTTCTCGGGGTTTACCCTCGAGAAGGCTTCCATTATGAGATACATTATCTTATCCCAATAACCATATGGAATTATCCATAAATACCTATATGAACCAATCCATTTCCCACGGAAGAGAAGGAGAAAAGAGATAGCAAGGTTACTCTGGTGATTTGGTTGCAAGACTTGGGCAAGGAGCTTGGAAGGAGGTCATCTCTTCAGTCTACATAAGTAAGTTGTAATATTTCTTCTTTGATTAATAGAAGACATACTGGATGTTTCCCTCTATCTAATTGTTCATATAATTTTATGTATTCATTGGTAGAGAATTAGTATGATTATGTGTTATCATATACTATTAGATATGTTGTCAATCCATGCATGTTTTCTTTGATCCTTGGGAGCTTTCCATGTATGAATCAGATCTAGGAACATCCTTAGTTTATTTCTCTATTCCTGTCTTAGGCACTGGTAGAACCTAAGGGAGCTCAACTCTTGCAGGGAACAAAATCCCTACAACATATTGGCGACCATACTGGGGATCTGAATGACCAAGACTAAAAGATCCTATTTTTGGATTTGGCTTCGTTGGATGAGACTTCCCACTAATTTCTCTAGGTTTACACTCGAGAAGGCTTCCATTATGAGATGCAGGATCTTATCCTAATAACCATATGGCCTTATCCCTAAATCCCTATAAGAACCAATCCATTTCCCATGGAAGAGAAGGAGAAAAGAGCCAGCAAGGTTACTCTGGTGATTTGGTTGCAAGACTTGGGAAAGGAGCTTGGAAGGAGGCCATATCTTTAGTCTACATCTGTAAGTTGTAATATTGCTTCTTTGATTAATAGAAGGCATACTAGATGTTTCCCTCTATCTAATTGTTCATATATTTTTATGTGTTCATTGGTAGAGAATTAGTATGATTATGTGTTATGATATACTATTAGATCTGTTGTCAATCCATGCATGTTTTCTTTGATCCTTGTGAGGCTTCCATGTATGAATCAGATTTAGGAACACCCTTATTTTATGTCTCTATTGTTGTCTTAGGCATTGGTAGAATCTAAAGGAGCTCACCTCCTACAGGGTACAAAATCCAAACAACAGATTGGCGACCTTACTGGGGAAGTTTTTCTCCATGTATTAATCCCCTTAGATTGTTGAATTGTTGAATCCTCTTTCTAGAGATATCTTCCCTTTTATGTGCTCTTGTTCCATCCCAATAATTCCCACTCATTTATGTGTCTATTTGAAGAAACCCATATCCCAAATCTATCAGATCTCGTCCAGATCCACCCTTTTTTCATTTCCCAGGTTCGGTCACTCTTTCCCTATGTAAATAGAGTGACCAACCTCCTTTGGTCACCCTTTTTTCTCTATTAGGGAGAGACCAACCTCACTTGGTCTCCCTTTTGGCTCTATAAAGGAGCAACCATCCATACTCCTAGGTTAAACAGGTGTGACCATACCTTCTGGTCACCCTTTCTCCCTTCACAGGGAGCGACCATGTTGTTTTGTCGCCATTTTTAGGAAGTGACCATTATCCTAAGAACCCTTTTTGAAGATTTATCCTTCAAAAACTCACTCATACCTATTTTTTGTGGCCCTCTTCAACACTCTAGATCCACCTTGGATCTGCATTAGATTCCTTGCTATGAATTTTACAATCTTTTTGTGAATTGTTTTTCTTTTTTCTTAAAATTTTTTCCTCTTTTCGTGTATTCCACTCATATGTAATCTTATTAAACTTATTTTTGCATTGGTATGAACAAACTTGTATTCCTTGACCTCCTTAAGTAGTCCATGGATCCTTGGCATCTCCCTAAGATATTGTTTGGAGAAATTTCTCTATGATTGTTTTACCACTCTTGGTTTGATTGCTTTGAGTTTTGACTGATTTTCAGTCATTTGGAAGACTTTTTTTAGTTTTGAAGCCTTGAGTTTTGAGTGTTTCAATTTGGAATATTTTCTTTCTTCCTTCTTATCTACTTTTTAGTGCATTACACATTGTAGATTGAAAGAAAATAAATAGAAGGAATTCCTTTCAAATTGCATTTACTTGAAAAGAAAAAGAGAAAGCATAAACTTTCGTTGGAGTGTTTTCAAAAGTAGCTTAGGAAAGTGGTTTTCTTTCACATTGTGAAAACTTCATTTCATCATTTGGAATTGTTTTCCATTTCATTAAAAAGAAAATTAAGATTGCATGTTGTTGAAGTGCTTATTTCTCGTTATAAATGAATAAAGAACTCCCCTCCCTGCTTTAGCTAGCTTTCATAAAAAATGAATTATTGCATTGCATCATTCTCTACACCTTTTAGGAGTTGAGTCCTTTAAACATCATCAGTTTCACTATCGCACCCTTGAGCAAACCAACAACCATAAAATCATGTGCTTAATAAAAATGATCTAGCAACCTTTCTTTTTAGGGCCTATACATCAATAGTAGATCAGGCTAGAGCTTTGGAATAGGTTATTAGGTGAACTCTCCAAAGAACCTAAAATCAACTTAGATTATTGCAATAGGGAGAGAAAATCCAATTTTCGTATAAGCATAGCCAGGACCAACCTCTCACATAGGGATTAAACACGAGGTCGTGTGTGGGAGAGAAATAGAGATTACCCCTCTGAGGTTTAACCAAACATAGTGGAATGAGAGTATATTAGGGGTTCTTCTTGAGAATCAATTGTTTTCATTTGGTCTTAGAACTTCGTGAATCACAAATCAGTTCGGGGTCCTCTAGAGATTTTTTTGGTCCTCTTGTTCTCAGTCCTCTTGGAGAATTTCAGACTTAATATCCTTCCCATAATTTGGGAACTGATTATCGACTGTACCCGCCTGAAGGCTAACTAGGATTTGGTGACCTTATTGGCCATAATCATTAGGGTCTATACATGAGGTGATGGTGAAGGGGAGTCTTCACTGTAACTGGGTCAGACGTTGGCCAAACTCACTCGGGCTCCTTGGAGGGTCACCCGCAGTTCTCGCTGTAAGGGGACTTGCACTAGGGCATAAGTCTGTTAAGAAGATCACAAACATAATTGATCCACCCGCTTATCCCAACCCCTTCTCACGTGTTCCCATGATGTTGGATTTCATCACCAACTAGTAAGTTCATTGTGAGAAGTTATTGGTTTGTTTAGTTTGCTTCCTAGATTTTCTAGCGCTTATTGTTTTTTTTCTTAGTGGACCTTAGGGTTGAGTCTATATGTATGGTGTCATTTCATGGGTATACCAATGAAGGAATCCATTTTCTGGGGATACCATTTTTTTCTCCTTCTGCGGGACACGTTTTCCACCTTACATCACAACTTTGACTCTTCCTGGTCTCACGATTGAGTTTCCAGTTTGGTTGTTTTCCACTCTGGTGAATGTGAATCATCCTAGTGCTTCATATGTAAACAATCAACCCCTACATCATCAGCCTCATGTCTATCCCCTGTCTTCTTCACCCGTAGGGTCTTCTTCCTGTTCTTCCTCTTTTCCTAGTGAAATCTCTAAATCTAGTAACCAAGTGGACATGAAGTAGAAGAAACAAAAGATTAAGAAGAAGAAAAATAAGAAAGCGAGAAATATTCCAACCATTGTAGGACATGTTGGAAGTAATTAGCTAGCCTCTGGGCATCATGTTGGGAGTTTTGATGGTGTCGTCACATCTAAAAATTGCAATCCCTAGTTCCCTTGTAGGATTTGCAAGGGTGATCACCTTCTCAAGGATTTCCCTGGTATTCGCAAGGTCGGAGAAGTGTGGTCTTAGGTTTCTTCTCAATCCAAGTCATTAGTCACTGTAGATCATGTTGGTGACAACCCATCAACCAATAATAAGGTTGGAAATAAGAAGGGTAAACACAAATTTCCTTGGTTATTATGTAAGGAGATGCACCACACCTACCTTTGTCTCTGCATGGATGAAGCTTCATATTTGTTGAAAAATATTGTTGATGTTCAACAACAACTTCCAACAGGTTACCGTAAACTCTTTCCCAACCCGCCATTGGTTGATGAAATGGTAATTCCAGTTGATCAAGTGGTCAATTTTATTTCATACTCAGTTGACCCAGTTGATAAAGTGGTCAATATAATTATTTCATCGGTCGATCCCACTCTTCCATCTAAGAGTGAAACCCAAATGATTGGGTTGAGTACCTCCTTAGTTGATTCGACTCATCAAGTGGTCGATTCGATATCCCCATCAGTCAATCCCCCTCCTCCTTTGAAGAGTGAGGATGTCGCTCAGGTCTTTCTTGTCACTATGGATTCCTCCGGACAAGGGGGCATTCCACCCGTTCCCACGACACCCTCTCCAAACAATGTGATTACCATTGATTGGAATTCTCTAAGAACCTCGTCTTCATTCTTACGCACCTTTCCAAATAGTTGTTCAGTTTTTTGGTAGGAATATTCCTAACACTATAATATATGAAGGAGCTTTTGTTAGCATCCTATCCTCGAATGCTTGGAAATCTCTTGGTTCACCTCAGCTTGCGTCGATGACTCATAATTTGTTGCCTTTTAACAGAAGGGTTAGTCAACATTTAGGGATCCTTCATCAGTTCCTTGTTACTTTGGGGGGGAAAATGGTCTACATTGATGTGATGGTAGTCCACGACCCCTTGGACTTCAATTTTCTCCTTGGGTGATACTATGTTTACACCATGGAATATTTTGTGTCCACACTCTTTCACGTGATGTGTTTCCCTCATGATGGACACATAGTGACCATAGACCAACTTTCATTCATTGGATCTCATATGATGGTAAACCATCATTATTCCCTACATGGTCCTTATATTCCAGCATCATCCACCCCGCCACAGGTTAATTATTTGGTAACATGTCCCATGCATTCAACTCCGACTAAGAAAGAATCTCTCCCTTCTTCTAACTTAGATCCGGTAGTTGACATGGTGATCTCTTTGATAGGGATTTTAGAGCATGATCTCCCTACCCCTATCTCACCCCTCGACATGTATTCTTTTCACAGTGTTTCTCTTCTATCTAGTGAAGATCTCTTGGAAGCCATGATCGAGGTCTGTCCCTTGACATGTATTCCTTCTGGAGCATTATCCTCTTGGAAGCCATGATCAAGATGATAGTAACAAGAATGGTTCCCATTTCTGTGTCAAGCTCGTTAAAAAATGAAATATAGGTCTGGGGATCCAACCCAACACAGATCATAGTTTATTTTTGATTTCAAGCTCGTTAAAAAATGAAACTGATCACCACGAGCATAGTTCTTTTCCTATTTCAAGCTCTTTAAAAAATGAAACAACTAGTAACAATAATAGTTTTCTTCCATGTGGAAAGCTCATTAAATAATGAAACAAAGGTATGGGAATAAAACCTAGAGGTTACCGAGAATAGTTCTTTTCCTGTGTCAAGCTCATCAACAAAATGAAACAAAACCTTATGAGCATAGTTCTTTTCCTGTGTCTAGCTCGTTAAAAAATGAAACAACCACCTCTCTCGTTGAGTCGAGTATTCCATTACAACTCGTAGTTGAACCTTCATTCCATCCACCTTGGTTAGTTGATCCTTTTTCTTCCTCCCTCTCTGGTGAAAATTTTTCCTATCAGTAACCAAGATTCTATTGGGTATAGGAGGAGAGTTGATGGATGAAACAAAGCTTGGGGGGCATGTCTCCATCCTTTTGTCATGTTGGAGTTAAGCTGATAGCTTCTCAAGCTGGGGGAAAAGTACCAAACACCCACCTTTGGAATTTACATTGGGGAGTGTCGAGCACATTTAGTTTTTGGTTTTAAGCTCATTGAAACAATGAAACCAGTTCTGAGCATAGTTCTCCTAGTTTCAAGCTTGCAAAAAAATGAAACCCGCCCAAGCATATTTTTACTTTGTTTCAAGCTTGTGTAAAAATGAAACCAATCTTGAGCTTAGTCTTTGTTCTTTCTCGTGCTCGTAAATACAGGAGAATAGTTTACCGATCTTAGTCTTTGTTCTTTCTTGTAACGTCCTCGACCATCCACCTCTATCAGGCAACACTACCCAACAACCTTATCTTTTCCCAACTAGCTCTGATACCATTTTGTAATGTCCCTAGCCACCATCAGGCTAGGAAACGTCACTTCTTGGATGTCTCTCTTAGCTTTGATACCATTTTGTGTATTTATATGCATGCATATCTAATGCAAATTAATAGTTACAACATTTTGTTCATGCCACTTATTCATGTGGAAATAATCATTAAAACATACATACAACATATTCTAATATACACAGATTAATGCAAAAATAATAGTAAGCCTACACATACAACATATATGAAAAATCCAGGCATTACTCATCAACTATAAAACATGTACAATTACACGACATACAATCAACAAAGATTTGGTACTTATCTTTCAATAGATGACCACCAACTATGTGCAGACCTTCCACAAACCTCCCAGCCTTAGACCACGTTTCTCATCACCCTCAGCAGTGGGTCACCCCTGAGCTAGGACTAAACTTCACCGGGCAAGGGATTCCTAGGCTTGGCAAGGGAAAAAGGAAAGTTGCACAGGTCAACAGGAAGGATTATCTCCTAGGGCTAGCTCACACTAATAGCCTACAACCTCTCATTCCCCACATGCTTGTCCCACCCCAGGAAGTGTGCCCCTTCTCTACTCAATAGTCCTTCGGCTGGCCCACTTCCCTTCCAGGGCTTTAGCAACAGGATGGACATGAATTCTTTGTGCACTATAGTTGCAGTTGGGCTCCCACTGGGAAATCACTTCCCCAACAACCTCTCACCTAGAGAGAGTTGCTTGCAAGCCTGACAACCTTCTTCTTAAGTCCATGGGCCTAACAAACCGCCTCTTCAAACCACAGGCCTGACAACCTGCTTCTTTAATCTAACTTCTAATTCAATTCCTGAAAAGGCGATGGGAACAAAAAATCTCAGTAAATAATCGACGACGGCAACAAGCCACACTCAGTCAATGAACTACATGGGATGCAATGACCAATAGTTAAGACACAACACGAGTCAGGAAGTTACAAGGTGCGTGCTTGTTTAGAGGTTGACGATGGAGATGATGACTTAGTACATGAGTCAATGGGTGAATCTGGTAGGGTGGCAGACTTGCGAGCAAGCGAGGGTCACGAGAATGGCGAGGAGGAACCCCAAACGAGCTGTCTTTCCCAGTTATAAACTGCATGCGCCCAAACTGACACATGTCTTCCTGAAGTTGCATGAGCTCCACTTAGCACTCGTTCTCCTTTTGTCTAGGAACTTAAGATAACACCTATCATGTCCACCTTAGCCTTTAGGAAATAATGATAAAATATTATCCCCTTAGAGGTAAGCCCTCTAGCTTAGCCCCTAGGCCTAGATACTTAGCCCCCTCCTTTACCCTACCTAGTGGAGCTTAGTCCCCCATAACTCTTTCTTTGTGTTCGGTCTACATGTAGAAGTGTAATTTTATTAATGATATGTATATTTACATATACAAAAATCAGGCTCATGGCCTTAAGCATCTAGGCTCTCCGGCATAATAAACATATAAGTCTTCAGCTTATAAACACTTGGCTCACAAGCATATAAACATAATTACAATTCAGCAGGGATTCGACTTTGGGGTGTTAAAATCCCCTCCCCTTATTTTTTCACTATCCTCAGTGCAACTTACTTACACAACAACAACAAGATTTCCAAAACCTTCAAAAAGATGCGAGTACTCTGCCCGCATAGCATCTTCATGCTCCCATGTTGCATCCTCAGGACTGTACCAGGTCCACTGAATTTTTACAAGCCCTATGGCTCGATTCCAAAGATGCTTTCTTTTCTGGTCCAATATACGCACCAGATGCACTTGAAAAGCATTTTCTTGCTCCACCTGAATCACATTCCAATCAATAACATGATTAGAATCAGGTACATATTTCTTAATAAATGACACATGAAATGCATTATGTATAGACATGCATGCAAGAAATGCAAGCCTATATGCTACTGGACCTATCCTCTCTAGGATTTCAAATGGCCCACAATATCGAGCTGCCAACTTTGAACAATTTCCCAACTTCAGGGAGCTTATATTGGCCTTCACTCTCAGGAATACATGATCCCCTACTTTAAATTCCCAGTGAGTTTTATTCTTATCAACATAACTCTTCTGCCTGTCTTGGGCAACCTTCAAATTATGCTTAATATTCATCATTTTTTCTTCCATTTCCTTGATCAACTCTGGCCCAACCACTGCCCTATCAGTTGGGTTGTCCCATCTTACTGGGGTGTTTCACTTTCTTCCATAAATTGCTTCAAATGGGCTCATCTTCAGTGATGATTGATACCCATTGTTGTAGGAAAATTCTACCAAGTGTAAATAATCCTCCCATTTATATGGTTTTCCCATCACATACATCCTTAGAATGTCCTCTATCATTTGGTTCACCCTTTCTGTTTTCCCATCTGACGCAGGATGATATGTTGTGATGAAGTTCAGATTTGTTCTGAATCCTTTGAATAACCCCTTTCAGAACTTTGATGTAAACTTCAGGTCTCTATCAGACACAATTGTCTTGGGTAAGTCATGCAAGCATGCTACTTCCTTCATATAAATATCAGTAACATTAGTTTCCTTATGAGTAGTATTCATAGGAATGAAATGAGAAGCTTTAGTAAGCTTGTCCACCACCACCATGATTGCATCATGTTGCTTGTTCGTTCTAGGCAATCCCATGATGAAATCCATTGTTACCACTTCCCATTTCCACTCAGGAATGGGTAATGGCTGCATTAAACCAAACGGGTGTCTATGCTTAGCCTTTACCTTTTGACATTCCAAACATTTGGCAATAAAATCAACAATTTCCCTCTTCATACCTGGCCAATAATATTGGCTTTTGACTGTTGAAATTGTTTTTTGATATCATGGGTGTCCTGCATAAGGTACATTGTGCATTTCTTTTAAAATCACACTCCTCAATTCAGAAGAGTTGGGTACATAAACTCTGTTTCTATACAGGAGGATTCCATCAATTCCCAATTCATAATCCTCAATCTTCTGCTGCATTTTACCTTGTTGCAATTTTGTTACCAATTCCATGTACTGCGAATCTGATTTCAGAGCCTTTACAAATTTGTCTTTCAAATCTGATTGGTACATGCTAATGGTTGTAGCATGCAACTCATGCACTCTTCTACTGAGTGCATCAGATACTTTGTTCTCTTTCCCCTTGATATGATTTATATCAAAGTCATATTCACTGAGAAACTCTAACCATTTTCTTTTCCTGACATTTAGAGTTGGCTGATCAAACAAATACTTCAGAC
>SNQJ01S0022907.1:331772-354183 GCA_010110895.2 Picea sitchensis | reverse complement strand
GGAAATGGGTCGGAAGGGTTTCCCTGAATCTGGTCCGATGCTTGCTCTAGAACCTCAAATGCACCCGCCAAAAGTGTCGCACGTCCAAGTCTGGAAAATGCGTTCTAGGTTATTCCTCCATCGGAATCTGATGAGGAACCAGGCAAAAGATGTGCCTTGCCCTCCTCTCAAATGGGTCGGAGGGAAATCTCGGAATTCTCCCTGAATGGGATAAGTCGACTAAAAACCCTCTCAGAAGTTGCGCCCTCACNCAAAACGACCACCTTGGTCTATTGATCCGGACATGCGAATCTCTGACGCCCAGACTTGCTTGTCGCTTACCACGGGCGCATTAGCATTCCAAACTTAGGACAAGTGGGTTTTTAACCCATTCCTTTGCATTCTAATCCCCTTACAAGAAATATCGCTAACAGGTAGCTCTGACGGTAACTGCTGGAAGTCTGGAAAGTTCGCCCTGGGAGCTATACTTCTCGGAATGGCCTGGAAATTGTCCCAAATGATGCACCCTGCTCTAGTCCTCAGTACTAGTATCTGTCGGATCCCTCTGCTGATGAATCTGGACCCCAGATGGATATCCCTGGGGGAATGCGCCCCTCTTCTTCTGGCAAAATGTGTCCTAGTGATTCCACCATCGGAATCGGACGAGATATGTCTCAAAACGACCACCTTGGTCTATTGGGAAATGGGTCGGAAGGGTTTCCCTGAATCTGGTCCGATGCTTGCTCTAGAACCTCAAATGCACCCGCCAAAAGTGTCGCACGTCCAAGTCTGGAAAATGCGTTCTAGGTTATTCCTCCATCGGAATCTGATGAGGAACCAGGAAAAAGATGTGCCTTGCCCTCCTCTCAAATGGGTCGGAGGGAAATCTCGGAATTCTCCCTGAATGGGATAAGTCGACTAAAAACCCTCTCAGAAGTTGCGCCCTCACTCTGTATGAATGCGCCCTTGCTGCTGAACACTGTGTAACTACTGTTGAAGAATGATGGAAGGTCTGAATGATATTCCCGGTGACTAGGGTGTGTCTCTCAACACCAAAATCATCCCACTGGTGTCTTCCTCCTGGATCTTCCCGGTGACTTCCTCTTGAGATGTGCCTCTTCTCCTCAATGACAAGTCATAATCTGCATAATGATGAATTAGGTCGCTGACCCTTCTCTTGTAGCTTTTCTAAACCCTAATTCGCAGTTGAAAGCCTAATTCATTGTTGACCTTTTCCCTCCAAGTGACTTTTACTTTATTTTATTATTCCTTGATTAAATCACTTAATTAATTAATTAATTAACCATTTTACCTCTAAAAAGTGATTTATCCATCCTTATGGCTTCTCCGGCCACTAAAAAAGTGATTTAACCATCCTGATGGCTTCCACACTGGAAAGTCACTTCATTCTTATCCTGTAGTGCTCTTCCCGATTCCGATGATACCACACTAAGAGGTTTCCAAGTAATATGCCCATATGACCTTAGTACCTCAAATTAAGATAATGACCCATACAACTCAAAATTACCAAAATCAGTCAAATGCACGGAAACCAAAGCCAAGCTCCATAATGTATCCAAGATGATGAACGATACAATTCGGCCCAAATAAAACCCTCAATATCTCTCAACTCTCTGTCACCCCTATCCGACTACTCTAGTAGGCATAACACTATATAAAGTTATAATGTCCCAAAAATGTATGCATTACATCTAAGTCCCTCTTTGAGTACCGACCAAACAATCATCAAAACCTTTTCTTTGAGCTTCCTATTAACCATTTCTAACCCTAGAACAACCTAACCTACTAACAAGCTTTGTTAGCTTAATTACCGAGCCTACTAACAATATTGTTGAAGCAATTGGCTGATAATGATGAAGTAAACGTAAAATTATAACAACAATATTTATAAGGCAATACTTCACATTAAATGCCTTGAAATAACTTCAAAATGACTAAGAATCATCAACCATTGAAATCACAATGTTAACATTTGTTAGAAGCAAACAAAACAATGTATAAATCAACCTTTTCAATTGCTTTTGAAAGCTTTTAATGTTGCAATTAATGGTTGTAGCTTACTTTAGTAACAACAACAATATTGTTAGTAGGTTAGGTTGTTCCAGGGTTAGAAATGGTTAGTAGGAAGCTCAAAGAATAGGTTTTGATGGTTGTTCTGATCAATTACTCAAAAGAGGACTCAGAATAGTGCTTTTAGGGCAAATGGAGTCAATGATGTGGCAACAAATGTTGAGGAACTTCATCATTATCAACCAATTGATTTTATTGAAAAAGTCTATGGTTTTATGAAGTGCTAACCAACAAGTGTACTTGCAAATATATATAGTTTCTTGTTGCTTTGTTCCGAGCATGTACACTTTGACATATTATCATTTCATTGGTTATAAAACTAGGACTTTCTGATTGGTGGTGACTTGTGAGAGGGGATCTTTATTTAGCCATTTTGACTTTGCCTTCTCAAACCCCCCAGGTCACCGGAGACGCCTCCCCTAGGCCTACCATCCTAAAGAGAAAGAGGAATCATATTGAGGTAGTGATAGGATACCCTCAAGTTACACCAATTTGCTCTCCTTCTACCTTTCCTTTCATCAAAGTACAAATTGTGCAATAACAAGAACCATACCCTAACCAACCAACAACTTCAATGAATTTGAAATGTGTTCAAGAGGAAATTAAAAAATTTAAGGAAGAGACCCATCGCCTAAGGGTGGATCTTTCATTGAAAGATGCTCAGATTTATCGCATTCATGGGACCACCATTGTTATGCTTTCATAATTTTGAGGAGCAACATATTCGAGCCCTCCCTAAGATAGAGGGCAGAGAAAAATTGTGATGAATCGATCCATTTTGGATGACGACGAAATGAATAGTTGGAATCTATGAGAACAATTAGGCATTAACTTACAGAGATTTAATGCACCATCCATCCCCACCAATTGATAAAATAACACTTAAAATATGAATAATATGCAATATTAGCAAAGAATTTCACCTCTATAACAATTCAAAATTATATGTATTAACTTTTTTTAATTATTTATTTATTGTCTTTCCAAAATAAATATTTTTACCTTTTTTTTTAACTAAAAAACTTTTAAACCTTAATCTTTCCAACCATGTTCGCCTTCTCTTAGTTAATGAAAAAATAGTAATACGATCACCTTGTGCATATTCTTAACCTTGTCCATATAGCAAAAACATTATTAATGGGGAAATAAATTCCCATTATTGTGTATGGTAGGGAGTGACTATCATGATGGCATTATAGAAACCCAAGGTGGTAAGAAATTGAATTATCTTAATAAACAAATATAAAAATAGAATATAAAATATAAAATTTAGTGATCATGAGTTTGGTATGAAAATCATATATTGCTAAGTAGTCAAATATACTAAAGATTGTCTTCATATATGCATGGTTTGCATTTATTATTGGAGTACTTATGAACAAAATATTGATGATGTCCATATATTTGAACAAAGAGTTATAAATCTAGCAAGAAATGATCATGTTTGTTTTTAGGGTGTTTAGTTATACTATAAATATGGTGAATTCCATAGAAGAGGAGAGAGAGATCAACATCGTGATTTAGTTGCATATAATCTAAAAACATTGTGGGCATGCCGAGAACGATACAAAATCAACTTATTTGGTGTTGCCTAGAATCTCGAAGAATCTCACCTTAATCAAGAATGGTCCTCATTGTAAGGCAGATAAATATGGAATTCTAGTACTCCTCCTAGTTGAGCATCCTCTAGTCTTGCATGTCAACAAGGATCCATTGTATTTTTCTTATATTGTTGTGAAATGTTACACGTTTCCATTTGAAGACTAGTTTGTCAAAGCTTGGAGTCACATATGAAGGATAATCAATTCAAATAATCAAAATTGTTTTCCCAAAATATATTGTTATTGCAATATCAAGTATGAGATACTAGCTCGACTTGTACTCCCTCTATTGTGAGAAGTTGCACCCATTTCCCAAGGCTAAATTTGAGAGAGTAAAGATGTGATTGAAACATTGAGCCTAGGTTCTTAAGTAAATCTAAAATGAAGGTGCACCTAGCAGTGGTATTGTCAACTATAATAAATTGTAACTTCATGTTTGCATTATCTTGTTGGAATAGTTGAAGCTCATGGAAGATCACTTGAAGTAAAAATTGAATTGTAGGAAAGAGTTATGAGTGATCATTGGACATATCCAAACCAATAGAAGGTACATGAGAATGTAAAAAAAAAAAAGTAGAGTATCATGTGTGTTCCCATGGAGTTTGAGGATGTATTCAAAGCATTTGATTAAGTCAACAAAAATATCCTGTATGGCCCATTATGCGATGATAATAACCTAAAATATGATTCTGCACCCATTAGATAACTTAGAATTGGAATTAATAAAGGTTCTGCATATTCTATTTCATACTTCACCTCGTCTCTTCTCATCATTGTATTTCAATTTCATTTATTAAATTCTCTAATGTATTCACAATGGCATTCAACATAGTGTCTATCTAGCTCTTGGATATATTACATATATTTAACCCTTATCAAAGGAGCATGTTGATTGGGTTCAACATGGGCTTAAGCATGAAGTGAATCATGGAGGGAAACATGGTTAGAATGGGGGGTTGTCCTTCTTGGCAAGGACATCTTTGTTTTTTTCTCTCCATAAGGGATATCATGTGGAAAATTGGCAACCTCCCATGGGACATCAATGGAATGATCAACTTCAACTAAAAAATGATTGCATTGGATAATATTCTTACCCTTATTTGCCATCGAAGGAATGATCACCAGAGAATGTACAATACTAAAGAGAAAGAGACGGTTAGGGGTGTATGTTACTTGAAGGAGAATATGACATTGCGAGGTTACTAGACCGATATTCTTGGAAGGTTGAAAATAAGTAAAGTAAATCCAAAGATGTTGATAATGTAGTGTAACTAGGAGAGGATTTCTCTTTGTCTTTGTATGTCAGGCCACTGATCCAATGCCAAGGTGATGTCGAAACAAATGCCTTTGAACCCTACTATCATTAATGGTAATAAACTCTCCCATCTCTATGATTGTGGGTGATGTATGATCAATTGATTTGTGTTTGATATCTATCATAGCAAGGGTAAATATGTCGGTAGGGAATTTGGACACCATCATTCAAAGGATGCATTGTAACCAATTGTTACTGTAATGATAAAGGTCACCCTGGATATGAATGAATCTCATTTATTTTATGTGGAGACTAAATAATCATTATCCAAAGTTAATACTTCTTCCATATATTTTCAAGAGTAGCTCGATCTAATATGAATTGTGGTGATACCCGGATGCGGGTTCTCTCCACCTGTTGACCATCACGACCCTCTAAAACACGTGTTCCAATGGACACGGGGACTCCACCTCTCCCTCCCCTCCTGCGCATTGAGACACTGCTTACCTCGAGGCATCGGGCATTAACTCCGCCTCCCGCTCGAGCTTGGCTCCTGCAGAGACAAAGGACGATGGCCTATATTGCACACATGCAAAGGATGTGGGCATTGAATGCCCTTTGTATAAGCCAATCTCAATCTAGAAATGGTCATTCTGACCCTCATCAACTCAAACTCAAGCTCACGGCTTTGCTCCTCAAAGCTCGTTATGCCAATAGAGACCCCCTCAACTAGCACTTGTTTGTCACCGCAATCAGTGGTGAACCTGCCATCTGCAAGTGGTTGTGGCTCACCCTCCTTCTCTAACTCTTGCTAATGCCTCCTCGAAGGTGCACCACCCCCGGCTTGGGAAGAGGTGGTCATGGAGTTCGTGCGTCCACAACAAATCCTTCTCCCATCATGGCTAACCAGGACGGTTATGAATTCTCTTCGACCACTGTTAGATGACTGGGAGGAAGAATTAACTAGCTCTCTCCCGGCCACTTGGCGTACCTCTAAGCATTGTGGCAACTATTGGGTCATGAAAAACCTCCTTGCACGCACCCTCCTCAGCCTCTCAGGTGTGTTTGTCCCAAGCGCTTCCAACTCGCCATGCTTGCCTCACTCCCCAAAGCCCACTCTTCTCCTCCAAAGGTCTCCCCCGACAGTTTGGATCCACTAGAGAACAAAGGGAAGCTCGTGGAAGAGGCTCAGCTTGACAAGCAATGCTCACAAACGACTCCCACCATCAAAAGCGCAGGTCTATCAATCAAAGAAGTGAGCTCAAACGACACCATCTCTTCCAGTGACAGTGATTTCGGTGGTTGCCCCATTCTGGAAGAGCTCCCTTCGAACGAACCTCCAAGTGTTCCTGGCAAGCTTGTTTAATTCCCAAGCTCTCGTTTATTTCCAGGTTTTACAGTCTAGTTTAGTCTATGTTTTCACGATGGTATTTACAATGTCAAATATTTTAACTCCTTTTTGTGAGCCTGGTTTCCCTTCAAAGGGCAGGCATGCTTGTCAAGCTTATTAGCCTAGTTTCCCAGATTGGACAGGCCCCATTTTCCAATTCGTTTATGTCAAACTTCTCAGACTAATATTCCTACTGCACATTACTGATTTTTTGCTTGTATTATTACTGTATTTTTAATAGAATAGTTATGGAATTTACAAAAACAAAATATGAATTGCGGTGATGCATTTGTTGCATGAATGCACATGTCATAGGTTTGCACCATATATTCTACCTAGGAGGTGTGACTGGGTCTCATTATTTATATGTGCCATAATTCCCTTCCATTAAAAATAATTAAGAACTACCATTTGATCAAATGTATAATAATGAATGTGAGATGAATATCGATGTCATTAATGTATGTTACACCATTAAGCTTAATATCATAAGACTCCTCTATTTTTTTTCTTCATTGAGATTGTTTATTAAAAATCAAAGCGACGCATTTCATTCAAAGTCGTTCTAGGTTAGTATTTCTCTTTGTAGAAAAACGAGACAAAGTTGCATAGCAACTAAGTCCTTGCCAATGTTGGCATGAAAAGTAGCAAAGAAATCAATGTATCCACTAAAATTTGTACATGGTGAAAGTAAGTCTACAATGTGAAGTAGGGAATTTCCTTTTTTTTCCCAAGTATGTTTAACAATGTATCAATTAGTTTGGAATCTGGTTTATATTGTTTAAGTAGTTCATTGACTTGAGCATAAAGATTACTCTTGAAAGCTCCATATGTTGGTCAAACCCAAAGAAGAGGTTGTGGGAGTAGACGATGACACCATAGACTACAAGAAATCAAAATGGGTATAACTAAATGACATGTTTATTGGAAGAAAACTTCAATTAAAAACAATGGTAGAGAAAATGCAATAAAATCATTGAAAATAAATAAATAAAATAAAAAACAAACTAGAAAAATCTCTTAAACTTTGACAAACATCTGAAATGTTGTATCCTTGAGAATGAAACCCTTATATCATTGTATCATCGCATGATGTGTAAAGTGTTCTAAAATATTTTCAAACAATATCAAATAACCTTTCAATTTTTTTGGAGCAACTATCTATTCATCCACGGAGTAGTAGATTCCCCATGTTTCTAGAACTTTCATAGTGTGTGCGCCAATTGGCCAAACTCGTTTTATATAATGCCTTTATGAGGTAACACATGTTACAACGTTTAAACCCAAGTAGCAAGTTTATATTATGCACTCTAGGGGGGGAGATCAAATTCAATAAATGGATAGAAGGACATGAGGACCCCTCTCACTCTTTGCATCTCTATTAGTGTCTGACTTTCCTTCTGTATTTTTGGAGACTGTGTTGCATTTTTGAGACTGTGTTGTATTTTTGAGACTATGTATTTTTATTATTGGTTATGGAGGTTAAATCCTTCATAGTATTATAGGTTTCTATCATGTATGTTGTGAAACATCACTACCTAGGATATGGTACTTTAAGCTCTTGAAGAGGTGGTTGTTTTTGTTGGATCCCTCTTGGTATGGTTTGGAGTTTGGATATTTTTTTTGTCAATGTACATGTTCTCGAGAACATTATATATATTAATATATTGAGAAATTTTCTGCTGGAAAAAAAAAGTTTATATTATGCATTGTATTTGGAGGTTGATTAAACAAAACATTATTTTTATAATTAAATGTTTATTTATCATATTAATAGTAAAAAAATATTATATTCAAAATATTTGAAGTCGTTTTTACCCTTTAAAAAAGCAAAACTTGTAAAGACTTCAAGTTCTTCAAGATTTGTCTAGATTTGTTGTCTTGCCATTTGCTAATATTAACAAAAATATTAGCAAACAAATATTAGCAACATAAAAGGGACAATCAACAAGGTGTCCAAACATTATGAAATTAGCTACTCTTTCAAAATAGGAAATAAAATGTAGTTTTTACAATAGAGAAGAGGAAATGTAGATGGCATAATGTAGTAGATCCTTAATCTAGAGTCGGCATGTTAAATAAGGAGCATTATTGCAAAATGTGGTAAGCACTTTGAAAGATCGCTTCCAACAATTATGGTTATATGCTACCAAAAAATACATGTAGAGAATTAGACAAACCTCGATAGGCATCTATCCAAATATGCAACCCTTTCATGCTAACCTACTAGTCAGTGTTCTTTTAAAATTAAGGATACCATCTCTCCAATGGAGTAAAATGGACATGAAATTTATCTCTTATAAGAAGACCTACATTTCTAATTTCTCGTCTCAGAAAAATTATTTCATTTCCACACTACTAATCAAACACATTATTTAAAGAGTGTTCCTTTGTTAGTTCAAAAGTTTTTGACTAGTATAATACTTACCATTGAGCCAATAGTATTATTAAAATCATTTCCATACTTGTAAAACTAATGATATTAGATAATCATCATCACAATATCAATGTGTAAACAATGTAATGTCCAGGGTTGCTTTTAATGTTGGGAATAAAATTTAAACTAAAGAGGGAATTTAATTCTTGTTCACATTTCAAACAACCAAACTTCGGTTTCATTTCAAACAATTGATCTTCAACCACAATGTAGTCCAAAAACACGTAGTCCAAATAACATTAGGAGGGGCAACTGGTAGTTGCACTCTTTCCTAACAACATTAGTATTACGGATTAAATCAAGAGTACGGTAAGATACAGATACAACACCAACAAAATAGACAGTGCAAACATCCCCATACAAACATGTGAAAACATGTTTTTTTTAATATCTCTTTACTTCAACCAAATTGGACATTTATGTACGTGTTGCAAGTCACGCAAGGATATTTGAGGATGCAAACTAAAAATAATCACATTTCAAGTACAACACTTCAAAGATCATTCAACAAAAATAAATAGAAAAGCATTGCTCATCAATTGAACTAAAATATATATATATACTCAATATAGATAAAGATTTCACAAGGATTGCCTTTGTCCAACATTTTACCAACCAAATACAAAAATATTATTGCATGCTCATAGTGACATCGCCTAAGAGAAAATTATGCATGGTTGAATAATTTATTCTATTATTGTGTCCAAGTTTTACAGTGGAGTTGAAGGGACTCTAAATCAACCTATTTATCGACTAACTGCTAATGCTTCTAAAAGACACGACTTTAAGATCCCAAAACATAAAATAGAGTTAAATGCATTGTCATCTTCATATTATGTGACATATCTTTCCTCCTTCCCTTGGGAAGGAAGTACAAAACTAAGTTGGCTACTAGACAAGATGACAACCAAAAATGAATGTATTCGATATAATTAATGTGAACAAGAGACTCCTCAAGCATTCGCAATTTAATGACACATGTCACTCAAATTTAGGTGTTTTAATATTGTCCATCTCCATGGGCTCAGTTGGAGGTGATTGATCCTTTGGAGGGGCACCATTATTAGCATTTTCATTGTGTTGATGGCTTGGTAGGAGTTAGTTTTGGCTTTGTCATTATAGGCCTACAAAACTTGTAAAAAACATGTCATATTAGATCAATTACCCCTATTTAAAAAAGATGTATATCCATAATTAGGAGAAGAGTCATTTCAAAAAACACTAATATATATAACATAGGAAAAGCATGTCTACCAATAGATTACATACATTCACGTGACACCCCTTAGCTCCAAGTCTCTGCATTGTGATTTATTGAGAACCTGTGATTGTAGGTTACAAATTCTCAAGAGATCCAATCGCAGTACATTTAAATTACAATATTCATTCAAAGTTTATGTTCACTTAGTTTGTGGAAAATACAAGCATCAACCCTAGAATCTAGCAAGAGATGCTTGCTACTTAAGGGCATAAAATAAGAACATAACATAAGATTATAGCATTGACCAAAAAAATTCATAAACAACAATAAAGAATGGCAAGGTATAAACAACATTACCACATTTTAGAATATTTGCAATAGCTATAGAAGTCAAAAGAGCTGTCAATACTGCCTCATGCAAGCATTATTGAAATAAGTACAATTCTTACAACTTCTTCACTACACTTTTAAGGTATTTACATTTTGATTCTTTTGATTTTTGATATATTCTCCAATTCAACAAGATCATATTTTGGGGAAAACATGCCCAAAAAGAGACATATTTGCATACTTTGAATTCACGCACTTTGAATGTCGAACTAAGAATAACACATTGAAGGGCACGTCCTCAAGCCACACACTCACTTGTATTCATAGTGTGCCTTAGTTCTTTTCCAAAAGTCTTGACCAATATTTTCAATATTGCAAGAATACAAGAACATGAGCTGACAACTTCAATTGCATTAATTTTTTGCTTCAAACAAAGCTTGCTCGTAGGGCCCTTTGACATGCTCAAGCATTAGTTGTGCAATCTACCCAAACTCTTCCCACTTAATAAACCCACTAACATGAGAGGTGCCTTAAACACTCAATATTGAGAGGTACCTTAGGGTTAGCACTCAAGACATTCTTCAAATTCTCGCAAGCAACACACAATCTTTGACTGGCTTAGGCATTAAATGACAGATTTATCTAATACTATTCCTTGAATTTCTCAGTGAAATACTTGAAAAGGTACACAAGCACAAAATAGGAGCATAACATAAGAATAGAGCATTGGCCTAAAAATTCACAAATTTGGAGTAGATGAGAATATCATCAATAAAGACTAATACAAATTTGTCCAAGTACTTACTAAAGACACCGTTCATAAGGCACATGAACGTGGTTGGTGCATTGGTAAGTCCAAATGGTATCGCCACAAAATTCATAGTGATCATATCTGGTTATAAAAGTTTTCTTATGGATGTCTTCATCCTTAATCCGAACTTGATGATACCCGGATCTCAAGTCAATCTTTTAAATCATATTGGCTCCTCTTAGTTGGTCAAATAAATCATCAATCTGTGGAAACAAGTACTTACTCTTCACTGTAACTTTGTTCAACTATCTATAATCAATACTCAATCTCAGTATTCTCTATTTCTTCTTTCTAAACAACGTCGATGCTCCTCAAGGAGACACACTTGGTCTGATATGCCCCCTTTCTAAGATATCCTGTAGATGCATTTTTAACTTTACCAACTCATGAGTACTCATCTGGCAAGGAGCATTGGCTATGGGTGCAACTCCTGGCAGAAGATCAATTAAGAAATCAAGGTCCCTCTTAGGAGGTAGTCTTGGTATCTCGCTTGGAAACACATTTTTGAATGCCCGAAGCATGGGGTAGTCTTCAATTTGCAGACTACCATTTTCTGCTAACTACAATACATGTATCACATACAATTGACATCCTTTTATAAAACTTTTCTTCAGTTGTAAGGCTGAAACTTGTCTGATCGAGATGGGTTTTAAAATGCCCCTCACTATCCTCAAATTGCCACCGTCATCTACATTATGAAAGGTTTTATTGTAGTAGTCCAATTTGACTTTATGTGTTGCGAGCTAATCCATGTCGATTAAGACGTCATAAGACCCCAATGATAAGCTATTTAAAGTCTCCTTCATAATCAACCCATTCATTTCCAACGAGCATGCTTCCACTAGCTAACTTACTTTCCTCTTAGGTCCTGTGGCTAGCTACACTAACCAGGATTTCTTGTGCTTGCACTTCTGAAGGGCACAAGAGTCAACAATTTGAGGCATGACATAGCTAAGATTAGATCTTGGGTTAATCAAAATGGAAACAAATTGTTTACCAATTTTACCTTCCACTTCTACTATCGATGCTTGGTGGTCTGCTTGTCAGTCTTGTACATTAACATAAATTCTAAGAAAGTTTCTTGCTACATATTCGATTTTTGTGGCTTCTTGTATGTTGTGGATCATCATATTGTTATCCAGTCTATGTAAAAAATCTTCGAGCAAATGCTCTTCTCTGCATCCCCAACATTTCAGAGGTCATTTTCACTATTCCTTCAACTTTTCCCCTGCTAGATTTGTTGGCTTGTTTCCACTATGCATAGGAAAGTTCTGCTGAAATCTGCTCCCTGCTGGGTAACTCAACTTAGAATTATTTTCTTACTTCCTATATTGTTTAGGCTTGAAGCCTTTCTTCCTCTGATCAAATTTATCTGTTCTCTTTTCCTTCCAGGCCTTGATGAATTTTGGTTTATGCTTGGCTTGCTCATAGCAGTACTTCACCTTCAAGATATTCTCTTCTATATTTTTGAGTTCATCAAACTCAATCCTATCATAGGAGGACCTAGATGGCCCACTAAGAAAGCATTGTGTTTTCACTTTCTCATCTCGAATGTATTTAACATATCTTGGCAGCTCCAAAAACCTATTTGCATAGTCTTCCACGGTCAACTGTCCCAATTTTAACTCATGATATTCATTGACTTTTCCATCGTAATACCTTTCTAAAAGGTATTTCTACCTAAAGTAATTTTGGAATTGCCTCCATGTGACCTTGTTTTAACTGATCCTTTTCAAGTTTTTGAGATCTTCCCACCAAATAGAAGCTTTGTTGTTCATATTAAAAATGTCCACTTTGGACTTTGTATTCCTGGAGTAATCATGCAACTAAAAGTATTTCTTTAATCCAAGAAGCCATGCTTCAACTTCTTCACCGAATTTCACCTTGCCATCAAAGGAAGGTGGATTTATCTTCATGAACTTCTCCTGTAAGCTCTCTCTAGAGTGCTTCATTTTCTTATGTTTATGAAAAGCAAACTTTGTACCATTATTGGATGATCTATTAGAAGTATTTATGTCCTTATCGGAGGAGTTTGCCAATGTTTCTTTACTCGATGTATGAGTATTAATGCTATGGATTATTTTCCTTTATAGGCTCCTACCAGTGTTACTTGAGATCTTTTCTTGGTGCAATTGCTTATGTATTCCTGTCAGATCCCTCAGTAATGCAACATTAAATTCATGATGTTCTTCTTGGGCTCTTATCAACTCTTTGTTGTCAATCCTACAACTTCAAAGTCCCACCTTTAGACTTCTCATGGTCTCTTCCATATCCAAAGGGGTCTCAATACGTCTTTCCTTGTCAGATTCAATTTCCTGATAGTGTTGTAAATCTTCCATGGCAGTACTTACCTTGACTAGTTATCTGTGGATATGTGAATACTATTCACTCTGCTTTTTGTATCTCTTCCTTTGTGACGAAACAAATAAAAAATTTGTTAGATGGTTATTATTCATGGCCCTTTTTCACAATCATCATTCCCTTTTGTTGATCTCACACTTCCCTTGGCCCAATTGATTCAATGCTTGTGTTAAGGTCTTAGTAACTTTAGTCTCTATGGTTTATCTTTGGCTCGTACAGGCCTAGCATTTGAACCATAGCTTTGATACCACTTGTAATATACCCGACCCCTAAACTTCCTTTGGTTTGTGGGGTCTACAACTTTTGTTTGAGATTTCACTAGACTACCTTTTTTAAAAACAATTCTAAAGTTGAGTCTGCATTTACAGGTGAATTATGCTCCTTAAGAGGTTTCCAATGATTATCAATATGCTTGATTCTAAGCTTCAGATAAGAAGGTACGATCTCTCAAGGTTATTAAGCATTTTTCACAAGGTTACATCATCACACCCACATGGAACTCATGTATACCTTGTTTCGTGCTTGCTAGTTGACGTGGATACATTCTTCAAAGTGCCAATGAACAGATTTACAAAGTGCAGATGGGAAAATTTTTGTGAAGCTCCAATGAATAAATTTGAGGAAGTGTGGATGGGATAATCAACCTAATTCGTTGATTAGAGGAAAATAAAAAAGGTTGATGGCTAAATTAAGCGTCGATGGGAGAAACGACCAAATTCGTCGATGAGAGGAAAATACAAATGTCAATGGTTAAATTGAGGAAGTGTTAATGGGAGAATCAACCCAATTCATCGATGAGAGCCAAATACAAACATCGATGATAAAATTGATGAAGTGCCCACTGCCGATGGGAGAATCAATACAATTCGCGAATGGAAGATCCCCAATTCACTGTTGGTGGCAAGGTGAGGTTGGGGCATGGATTTAGAATGGGATTGGGCGTAGAAATTAATATCTAGCCCACTTGACCACCGATAAGAGGCAATTTTCATGTCACCAATAGGGAAACCCCTCCCATTCACCAATGTGACAAAACTATACCACCAATTACCAAAACAGTTCGGGCATCAATGGTAGGACGTGGGTCTATACTCGAGTTCTGATTTCCACTAAACACTAGATAGAGTTTTCATTAAAAGAAGAAAACATTCTATTATGGGAAAAGAAGTCAATGAAAACCCAAAGCGTTGCCTGGATTGTAAACAACTTACTGCCAAAGGGTACACGATGGTCTTAAGGGCGATGCAATTCACTAGCAAGACTTTCATACATCGTAATTGTAGTGTTGAGGTATTGGTAAGGGCGTTTTTATTCCAATAAAGCTTACAAACTGAGGTGCATAAGACACTAGCTCGGGAATTAAATACACGTACAAATTAAAAACTGTATGCAAAGTGTCCAAGGCCATATCAAATCAATGAAGAATACATCGAAATTTCTTCACTTGTTTCCAAACCTTATCGTATCAATTTGATACTTTATAAATCTCTAAAATATAATCCACAATGAGGCTATAATGTAGAATCAGATGGTTATGACAACACAATGGAACATTTTATACATAGAAACATGAAGCATACTTATCCCCAATTCTTTAACCCGTAAACTATGTTTTTTCTACATAAACCATACAATTTTTATAATTTAAATATGCATGTGAATTTATAGAGCAAAAGTGGAATACTTGTCTGTTTAAGAATTGTTGTCCAAATAAACTGATTGAGGGTGAGTGATTTTCCACCCAACCATAGGCATTGTTTCATATCAATCTCTTTGCAACAAGCAACCCCCTAGCCAAGCCATGATACCACAAAGATAAAATTGTCACTCTCGAGAATTTTTTGGGCATTGGATCAAATACAAAATAGAATTTAATTTCCTGGGAGCAATTCGTTGAGTTCTCAGGAATAGAAAACAACTTCGGGCACCCCTCTACCTACCCCACAAAACACAAAGAGATAAATCCCTTCTTTGTTACACAATCCCTTAGAATCCTCACCCTCCATTGCTCTCTTGTGTGTGCCTAACAAGGTCCCAATTGTAGTCTTGTAACACCAACGATTTCCTAGATTTTCTGCTCTTCTCCCGGTGGAAAAAGCTTATTTTTGTTGGCTGGTCTTTTTCACCTATTATGGCTAGCTCTCTTGCCTTATTGAACTGTGTGTTTATCTCTCTCTCCTTGCTTCTCCAAAACTCAGCTCTCTCTTCCACTCGAATTTCTTTCTCTTTTACCCATGCAATCTTTGACTTTCGCATGTTTTCCAAAATTAATTGTACTCAACCCATACCTCAATAAGTTGATGAGAGGACTCTCTCATCCACTTTGCCCATGTAGTTATTGGCATCGGTCTATTCACATGGGTACTTTTCCATACTCTTATAACTAAGGAGGTGACTTCTTCTACTAACTTCCTTACATTCATTCAATGACTAGCCTTGTATAAGTGAAAGGGAGAAAAATAATATTTGCTCACAAAATAACTTGGCAATGGGATCTCTAACATTTAAAATCCCTTTTAGCCCCCCTCACTATTCCCCACTTGTGGTATCACGACCCCTATAGGTGCTTGTGCTCAATCAACTTTTTGGATTCTTTATTAACTAAAAACAACACACACACATTGTTTAGTGTGTCCAGCTTACCATGGCATTGTTATCCATCTTGAACTAAATCAACATTAACCATAATTAATTACAGATCAATCATAGGATCAAAATGAGGACATTACATGTTCCATACAGACCATAGCAAAATGGTGTTGTTGAGAGAAAGAATCACACATTAAAAAAAATGGCAACTTGCATGATCCAACCGAAGGGAGTTGTTATTAAGTTCTTTTCAATAGACTAGACAATAATAGCATAAGTAGGATCATTGAGAGAAACACAATCACAATGTACATAACATTTTATCCTTGGAAACCCTCATGGGGGAGAAAACCCAACAAAAGCTTCCTTAATATAGATTGCCAATACAATGCCAAGATAAAAGACCAAACCACCAAGAATATCCGAGACTGAGCAATACGCCTCTCTCCTTCTTCTTGCAACTGCAACTACCTCCAAAAGATGCGCACTTGTTGAGTGAATGAGTGAGTGTGAGAATGAGGCATCATCCTCTCTTATTTATACTAGCTGGGAGGTGCTAGGGTTGTGTCTCTTCACCGAGTTGGGTCGACTTCTTCATCTAGTGGTTAAAACCACTTTAATTAGCCCTAGGGGCCGACTTTACAAACAACACCATATAACTATGGTTTGACCAATCCACGGGATTTGGTCATACATAAGTCTCGACATGATCAATCCACAAAAGGGGATTCGATCTATAAGATAATAAGTCAATTATAATTAGAATATTCTTCGTGGTTACAATATTTTAACACTCTCCCTTAACAAAAAGGGTATTCTACAACATCATAAGGAGAGAGAGAGAGGGCAACAACATCATCAACATCTGGAACACTAACTGACACATCTATAAATCATCGAAAGTTTTTCTCATCATCTTTCACAACATGGAGTTGAAGTAGTATCATCATCATCTGCATCACATCAATTAGCATAACGCTAAGGAAACAACATCGTCAACAACAACACAAGGTTGATACATCATCAACAATAACACGAGGCTGATACATCATCATCAACAACAACATGAGGTTGAAACAACAACATCATCAACATGAGGTTGAGATAACAACATCATCATTATATAGCAACAGATTGAGGCAGGTGCAACAACAACATTTTGTGGTACTCTGGCAGACCGTCCTTGCTTGACCTTAGGGATCGGCCCAGGAATCAAAAGATTCCCTAGGATGTAAAATCCTAACAGAACTACCACGTGGTACTCTGACAGACCGTCCTTATCGGACCTTCGAGATCTACCTAGGAATCATAAGATGCCCCAGGATATAAAATCCTAACGGAGGTACCACTACTGACCACAACTGACATATACATGCACATATACTTTGTTAGACCATCCTTACTAGACCTTCGAGATCTATCCAGGGAATATCAATCACCTAGGATATAAAATACTAACTGAGCTACACGTTGTTGGTCAAGATACCATAGTATCATCAACATCACTCCCCCTTTCAAGGGAGGTCCTTTCGGACTATACCAATCTTGTCTCGAAAGTGTTCAAACATTACATGAGATAGAGGCTTGGTCAACACATCTGCAACCTGCTCATTTGTGGCAACATATTGGAGCTTTATAGCTCCTCTCTGCACCATATCATGAATGTAGTGATACCAGATTTCTATGTGCTTCGACTTGTCATGGAACACAAGGTTCTCCGTCATCTTTATGCAACTCTGGTTATCACATAGAATCACGGTGGCTTCCATCTCTAGATCGAACAAACCTGTCAACAACTTCCGAAGCCATTAGGCTTCACAAATGGTGGAACATGTTGCAATGTATTATGCTTCTACCGTGCTGAGAGCAATATTGGATTGCTTCCTTCTCTGCCATGAAGTCATGATTGACCCTAGACTAAAACAACATCTTGAAGTGCTCTTTCTATCAGAAACACTTCCAGCCCAATCTGAATTAGTATATCCATACAGTCTGAAGTCATGATCTCCAATATAACATAGACCATATTCCAATGTACCCTTGAGGTATCTCATCACATGTTTTGCAACAACAAGGTGAACACATCTGGGCTCTACCAGATACTGACTCAAGGTGTTCACATCAAAACATATATCTGGCTTGGTATTCGTCAGATACATCAATGATCCAATGATCTATCTATATAGAGTAACATCAATCAATTATGATGAAGTATCGACCATGAGCTTCAACTTTGTTTCCATGGGTGTGTTCATGGCTTTACATTCCAACATATCAAACCTCTTCAATATTTCAACTGCATACTTCCCTTGGTTAAGGAAGATCTTCTCTCGGCTTTGCCAAATTTCAAGACCTAAGAAATAATGCATTAGGCCTAGGTCTTTCATCTCAAACTCTGCAACGAGCTTCTTCTTACAATTTGTGATGAGATTTTACTTCTCCCGTCAAGAATAAATCATCTACATATAGTAGTAATATTACTGGCTCATCATTCATAACCTTCAAGTAAAGGTTGGAATCAACTTTACTCTTGGTAAAGCCCAAGCTCGTGAGGAAACTGTCAATTCTGCCATACCAAGCTCTAGGAGCTTGCTTCAACCCATACAAAGTTTTCTTCAATTTGCAGACATGAGTCTTTCTATCTTCAATTTCAAACCCTTGGGGTTGTTCTATATACACTTGTTCTTCAATAACACCATTTAAGAAGGTTGTTTTCACATCCATCTAGTGTAACTTTCACTTCATCTTGGCTGCAAGAGCTATGATGGTTCTGATTGAAGTGTATCTTGCTATAGGAGCAAACCTCTCTTCATAATCGATTCCTTCCTTTTGGGAAAATCCACGAGCTACAAATCTTGCTTTTTGTTTTTCAATACTTCTATCTGCAACATGTTTTATCTTGTATATCCATTTGGAAGATAACACATCTTTGTTCTTCGGTCTGGAAACTATTTCCCATACATCATTCTTTATAATGGATTGGTATTCTTCTATCATGGCATCCACCCATTCTTTCTTTTGAATGGCTTCTTCAAAGCAAGTAGGTTCCTTCTCTATGATATCACACATCAAGGCCACATAACTGGAGTATGGCTTAGGTTTCTTGCTTTGTCTCATGGTTCCTTCTGGGGCACCATACTTCTCTCCATCTTGAATAAGTTCCCTTACCCAAGTTGGTTTTCTCTTGTGAGAGATCATCATGTGGGGAGGTTCTTGAGATTCTATCATATCACGATCTTCTGGAATATCATCATCAGGGGTAACTGCGACTTCCTTCACTGGTTCTGCAACTCTGGGAGCTACATGTTCTTCTTCGTATACTCCTTCAAGTTGGCATCTCCTTGATCTTATGAGTGTTGCATCTTCATCAAAGGTTACATATTTGTTGATCTCAATATGATGGTAGCTTGGTATATAAATTTCGAAGGCTTCAGAGACCTCACAGTATCCAACAAATATTCCCTTCATTCCCGAAGGGTCCAACTTAGTTCTCCTTTCTTTTGGAACGTGTACAAACAATGGAAAACCAAATATATTGAGATGCCTTACTTCTGACTTTTTTTTGGAGAAATTTTTTTCGGGGGTTTTGAATCCAAGTGCACTATGGTATAGTCTGTTTTGGACATAAAATGTTGTTCTTGTTGCTTAAGCCCATAAGTGCATTGGAAGATCTTGATCATGGATCATAGTCTTAATTGCTTCCATTATTGTTCTATTCTTTCTTTCTGCTACACCATTTTGTTGAGGATTATAGGGAGTAGCGAGCTCCCTCTTAATCCCAACATCTCTGCAAAAGCTTACAAATTCTTTTGAGGTGTATTCTCCTCCATTATCTGACCTGAGTATCTTGATATTTCTTTCGGAGAGATTTTCTATCAAGGCTTTGAATTCCTTGAATTTTCCCAATACTTCATCTTTTGATTTCAAGAAATAAACCCAAGTCTTACGAGAATAATCATCAATAAATGACACATAGTATACATACCCGCTTAGAGATGTTGATGGCATTGGATGACATACATCTGAGTGGATGAGCCGCAAGATTACTTATGCTTTAATGTCACTCTTTGGGAAATAATTCTTTATGTTCTTTCTTTGTGCACATCCCTTGAACACACCTTCATGATCAACCTTGAATTCTGGTAGACCTGTAACTACCTTGCTTACATATGGTAATGCTTTGTAGTTGATGTGAGCTAGTATTCTATGCCAAAGTTCACATGGAATCTCAGTGGAGTGAGTCAAGGCTGCATCTGAGTGACCTTTTAACTTATACAAGCCACCTTCTTCTGTTCCAATAACAATTACATCTTTTATGGTTTTTCCTTTAGGCCACATAAGAACTTCACCATCTATGAAAGCAACCCTAAAACCTTTCTTATCTAAAGTTGAGATAGAAAATAAGTTCCTTTGATAGGGTACTGGTAATCATCTCCAAGTGTAACTTTATGGGGAAATTTCTTTTTTATAAGGCTAGAGAGAATGTCTCTCTGACCTGTCGTGTACTTAGAAGCACCACTATCTATGAGCCAAGTATCCTCTCTAGGTGTCACAGATCCTGAGAGAGCGGAGAATAAAACATAGTCTTCAATCTTTTCTTTAATCATCTTTGTGGGTGGCTCGTCATCTTCAACTGCATGGGCATGATGTCTTTTGTTATTTCTCTTTTTGTATTCTTCCCTTCTAGTAGGACAATTCTTAGCAATGTGTCCCATCTTATCACAATGATAGCATTGATAAGAGGAGAAATCTTTTTCTCTTCTTTGACCTTTCTGATATTTCTGGAATCTCCTTAGAGGGTGAGATTCTTTATGGAAGTGTGTGAATCTCTTGGGGGAGTGAGATTCCTTATGAAGGTGGGTATCTTTTTGGAAATGAGACCTTTTCTTTCCCCCTTTAGCATGAGCAATTAGGGCTTGATCTTCATCCCTTCATAGTACTGCTTCTCGGTTGGCTACTATTGTTTCTTCTTGAACACATTCTTCCCAAACATTGTCAAATTGGAGTTTCTCCTTTCTTGCACAGATAGTTTGGATGAAGGCATCCCAAGGTCTTGTGAGACCATAAAGAGTTGCCATTATGAGTTCATCTTCATCTAGGTTGTTTCCAATTGCTTCTAGTTGTTCCTTGAATTGAGAAACCCTAGAGAAATATTCATGAACGGTTTCTCCTTTCTGCATCTTTGTATTCTTGAGTTGGGTTCTTAGATTCATCTTTCGATTGATATTCCTCCCTTCATACATTCTGGTTAGGGCATCAAACATTTATTTTGGAGTATTCTTAGAAGACACTTGAGGGATCGAGTGGTCTTTAATAGAGTATGCAATGATTCTTTTGGCCCTAACCATATCCTTCTGGTACTTTGCTTTCGCTGCATCTTCTTCAGGTTCCGATACATTTTCCTTTATGAATTTTGCAAGGTCATTCTCTTCAAGAGCGAGTGCGATCATGTACTTCCAGTCACAGAAGTTTTCCACACCTTCTAACTTGTCAACAAGCTTAGTGCTTGCAGACATCTTGACCTGGAGCTGAGAAAATGACCAAAAATTGGAAGTGCTCAAAAATTGAATCTGAACTTACCAGGAGATGCGCTGGGTTGAGGCGAGTAGGTTGGAGCTGTCAGATTTAAAAAATTTCAAGTTTTACCCCTTGAAATTGGACCTGCGCAAATATGGACTAGTACTTCTGGTACTGGTTTTGTTTTTTTGGTACCAGTAAACACTAGGGTTTCACTTTTCGGAGGCTTTGGCCACTAAAAAGGTGCGCTCAAGCTACCAATGAGTTCACTAGGCTAGGGAACACTTCCCTAGATGGTTTTTAGTCAGAAATTCCCTTGTAATAAAAAGACCTAATTTTCTTGTATGACAATAGTGACATTTTTGGTTACCTAGTGAAAGGTGCTCTACTCAGTTTAGCTCTGATACCATGTCAAATTTAGAGCTGCTATTAAGTTCTTTTCAATTTACTAGACAATAATAACATAAGTAGGATCACTGAGAGAAACACAATCAAAAAGTACACAACATTTTATCCTAGGAAACCCTCATGGGGGAGAAAACCCAACAAAAAATTCCTTAATATAGATTGCCAATACAATGCGAAGATAAAATACCAAACCACCAAGAATATCCAAGACTGAGCAATGTGCCTCTCTCTCCTTCTTGCAACTGCAGCTACCTCCAAAAGATGTGCACTTGTTTAGTGAATGAGTGAGTGTGAGAATGAGGCATCATCCTCTCTTATTTATACTAGCTAGGAGGCGCTAGGATTGTGTCTCTTCACCAAGCTGGGCCGACTTCTTCAACTAGTGGTTAAAACCACTTTAATTAGCCCTAGGGGCCGACTTTACAAACAACACCATATAAC
>SNQJ01S0022907.1:305683-331722 GCA_010110895.2 Picea sitchensis | reverse complement strand
ATTTGGTCATACATAAGTCCTGACATGATCAATCCACAAAAGGGGATTTGATCTATAATATAATAACTCAATTATAATTAGAATATTCTTCATAGTTACAATATTTCAACAAGGATTACATCCTCTTTTTTTGGAAAAAGCCATTAATTGTGACATATTACATAGTAATCACACTCCCACAAAGGATTTAAAATATTTAACACCCAAATAAGCATGGAGTAACATAAAACAAGATGTAAGCTAATTTCATGTGTTTGGTAGTGAAGCATGGGCACACATTCTTGACGAGTTAAGGAAATCCTTACAACCTAAAAGTGAGAAGTTCATTTTTATCGATTATTCAGAGGATATAAAAGGTTATAGGCTTCTTGTACCTAATACAATGGAAGTCATTATTAGAAAACATGTTCAGTTTGATGAATGTCTCTCGGCCTATGTGCCCGATTCAGTATCTATGCCATCTTTGGTCTGCAAGCCATCCTTGATGCATGTGACATCTACTACTACTTCTTCTAATCCTCCTACTCCTATTCTAGATCACTCTTCTTCTTTATATAGCAAGGATGAAAACAACACTTTTCCTCCTTAACCTTGTCCTCCATATGAGTTTAATGAACCTGAACCTACACCAGTTTCTTAACTTCCTCAATGGGTCTACACAACAAGGTAAGGAGTTGACGATCCTTCTGATAAGTTCTAAACATGTTCATAGTTCCAACAAGCCTCTTCACTTTTGGATCAAGTTCCAAAAACTCTAGATCGATAGACATTTACAAAAGCTTATAGCCATCCAGCACGAGATGTAGTAATTAATCAAGAATTTTGTTCCTTGATGGAAAACTAAACTTGGGAGCTAGTCCCTCTTCTCAAAAGTAAGAAATCTGGTCATATGCAAATGGGTTTATAGGACTAAGTATGTCACAAATGATAGTTTTGATAGACACAAGGCCCAATTAGTTGGCGAGGGATTTTCACAAATAGAGGGCATTGACTACAATGAAACATTTGCCCCCATTTCCAACATGAATTCCATTCACCTTGTTCTTGCCCCTACAACATCATATTAATGGGAGGTCCATCAAATGGATGTTAACTCCACCTTATTGCATGGGGATTTGCAAGAAGAAATATATATGGAACAACCTCCTAGATTTATTCAAAGTGACTACAACCTTACATGTCATCTCAAGAAATCCCTCTATGGCCTCAAGCAAGCTCCCAGGGATTGGTATGAAAAGATGGACTGATTACTTCTTGACTTTGGCTTCACTAGATGCCACTGTGACCCTATTGTCTATACCAAATGAGTCAGTGACCATCTTCTCATACTTGGTATTTTATGTGGATGACATTATACTCTTCGGTAGTGATCCAAAACTTATCACCCATGTGAAAACCAACCTTAAGAAAACCTTTGAAATAACAAACCGAGGACACTTGGACTATTTTCTTGGTCTCCAAGTTTTGCGAACCCAAGAAGGAATTTATCTTTCCCAACCTAAGTATGCATGTGACTTTCTTCACCACTTTCACATGGATGATTGTAAACCAACATGATCTCCCTTCCAGTTCGGAGTTAAACTTTATGCCTCATGTACCTTGCCCAAAGTGGATGCCACTCTGTACCATCAGTTAGTTGGAAACCTTTTGTATTTGACTCATACTTGCCTTGACATCTCCTTTGATGTTGTCCTTGTTTCCCGGTACATGCAAGATCCCAACATGAAATCCATTGGAAAGCACTAAAATTGATACTTTGTTATATCCGAGGTACAATGTTGGCTCTTACAGGGGTACCATACCTAGGATTTGGAAGACTTTACCAACAAAAACCCCATAGGCACCAGCATATTCAATCTTCAAAGACCAAAGAAGGTCTGATCTGAAATGTAATGAGAATCACAGAGACCATAAGTCTTGTGTTGAATGTGAAAGAATAACAAATATGGGAAATATCCATGTGTTAATAATTCATTCTTTCAGAACTACCATAAGAGTATTGCACATCATAATGTAAACAATCATACATTCAAACCAGAACTCATCAACATACAGAGATAAATGTGCTTCAACTTTCATTCATTATACTCAAAGGCATGGAAATACATTCTCATACAACAAAGGCCAAAGTCTTCTTAAGAAATAACAATAGTAACCAAAACAAAAATGCGCCATGTGCTAACATCTTTCTCTCATTAACACATATTATCTCTGAACATCAAAAACTGATACAAGACTGAACTTCAAGCTCTGACTCAACTCTCCCTTTCTCCAACTCTCTATTCACATTCACTTCACAATGAAAAAAAATCTAACCCCTTACCTATTTGTATGCATCCCCCCATATCTTTCACAGGGCGTGGAAATCATAACTAACTTTCCAGCTCATCCACAACCTCGACCATGACCAATCGGGTTGTTAGAATAGCAATTACAAGATATTATAGAAGATATTCCTTGACTTGGCCTCCATCTAGTCCCTTTAAGTCCCTTAAGTGTGGTACAAAATGGGTTGGCACACGTTGTATCTCCTTTGATGGCGCATATGCTAAACTTGGCATTGGATGGGGTATCTTCCTAGGCACGAGCGTAGTGCTAACTTGTGGTGCATGTGAAACTTCTGCAAAACCTTAGGTGACAACATCCCCCCAACACTATTAGTTGGATCATCCTTGAGCCAATGACGTAGTCTAAGGTGAGACAAAGGCAGTCAAAGGCACCATCTTCATGAGATCTTCAATAAAGAGTTTGAACTCTGCATTGATTTCAACAAAAACGTTAGTCAGGGCCTTTATCTTGTTAAAAAATTCCTCGACATCACTTGGAGTGGTAGTTTTCATGGTAAGTTTGATCTTTTCTCCAATTTGAAGGATTGGGTCTACCTTTGCTTATGCATCTATGAGTTTGTAGTGGTGCAACTGAGCCTTTTTTACTCCATCCGGTATGATGTCTGAAATCTTTTGTTGCTCTGTGCGATCAGATGCAATCTCCTGAAGTAGGTTGGAAATATGTTTCATGGACTTTGATTTTTCTCCTAGTGGTAGGGATGGAAACACTTTCTTCTTCTATTATATTTTGGCTTCATTCACGCGAATCTAAGTATCAATGGTTTTTATTTATGGGGCATCTTGGAGGTCGATCCACAATTTGAAACAATAGTTAACTACTCAGAAGTCTGATATGCATGTTTTTCCTCATTGTAGTGCTTCCTCTACTATAACAAGGTTTTTTTGCAACCCCCCTTTCTCTACACGGGGGGAACACTTTGGCTTGTCCAGAAGTTCTAAGTTTTGTTGCTTTAGGTTCTAGACATGCTCCTTGACTTTGCCAAGTTTTTCGTGGTGTAGGAAGGTTGGGAATGTCTTCAATAGAAGTGGGAATTTGCGCATAGACTTCATCCACGATGTTGATCAATTATTTGTGCACAATGGCTTCTATTTCATGTAGTGCCTTGACCTCGTTGTGTGCAACTTCAATTTCTTTGTGGGCCACTAACTCTTGGTGGTGCTTATCTCAAGTTTCTTGATGTGTAACAATTTATTGGTCACCCTATTGTTGCAAGTGTGCATAAGATGGGCTAAGGGCTCGATGCCTATCTCGTAGTTCATTCATGATTATGGTCATATAAGTTTGTAGATCTTGTGAGGGTACCTGCACCAAATCTAGCTCAACGTATGAGACGGGTTGAAGTTCTACAGAGTTGGATGGCTCACAAGTAGTAACTATCACCGTATTGAAACACAACACTCTCCTCTCGGTACTATTGCGTAGTGATGTAAGACGAGACGTGCTTTATGTTCTCGATTGTGCTAGCAGTGGGGCATTGTTGGTGGGGACAAGCCCCAGTCATTAACAAAGTGCATTGAATTTGTTTGTTGACTCTCTCTGCATAATCTACTACATTACCAAGGTCCTCGACGAGGCTCGAGATGGTTGTTGGAGTCCCTTTTCTCTTGGTTTGATTAGGCACCTATGTGCGATGGGCAGACAATGAGGGGACTTCCTCCTCAATGATTATGGAGGTAGTTTGTTATGGCGAAATGGTTGTGCACGCTTGCTCACTTCAATTTGAGCTTGGACTTAGTTTGAGCGGTGCTCACATCTTCTTAGTAAGTGGAGTCTATGTCGATGTTATTTATGTTGTATTTCGCTTGGGCCCTTTGTCCTTTTGAGCTTCCTAACTGGTATTTGCGTGCATCCTTTGACTCATGGGTCTTTTGTCCTTTCTTTGGAATGTCGTAGTCTGTTGTTGCTCGACAACCTATTATTTACCTTTCTATTGGGATTGTTCTACCTTTTTCTTCTCTTGTATTTTCTTCATTCATGTTTCTAATTTCTCTAACTCATCTTCTCGTGTGGGCCGCAAGTTTTCTGGCTACTCAGTAACTGCCTGTTGGATGTCTTCCTCGGTGATACAAAAAGGGAAGCATAACAGTTTATGCCTTCATATATGAAATGTGGCTTACATGCATATTATGAAATGAATAGGAAAATTGAAGGTAATCCTCGTACTTATCCATGATGATGCGTGGTATCTAAAGGGTTGTGGGAATCGCTTGAATTAGGTGGGTCTACCATTACTTGAATGATTTGTTTTTAATGACCTAGACCAACTTGTCCTTGTTGTATTACAGCGTAAGGAACTTACATGCTAGGAAGGATTGCATGTCGGATGCGTTATGCTTGTGGATCAGTGGTGGCTTCCACAATATCATGAATAGTAACAACAAGATCCAACTATAATAAAATTATTTGCCTAAGTTTTGCATGTCCAGGAAATCGTCCACAAACTCATTCAACAAGTATCTTTCCCAATCAATTTGAATTCCTTTGACACATCATGCCACAACAACGATGACTCCCAAAGGACACTAATCCTTGCAACACTTATGGAGTAATTTGTAGGCAAGTAGTAGTATAGTGAACTAGACTCTTTGGTCATTTATCTATGCAATTATCGCTCCTCTGGATCTTCTTTGTGTATCGTATTTGGAGTAGATCTCCTCATGCACTGCATCCTTCGCCTTAGTGCTTCAACTAGATTGTCGCTTCAGTGGGGAGGCCTAATACTAGGTGTATAGTAGCAATATCAACTAGGCATGGCCCGCCGAGCTAGAGGAATCCACCATGTAATCGACTAAGCATGAATTAGGCACACACACTGATGGGCAGGCCCTAGCCAAAATGAGGGCAGTCAACCAATGTCAATATACTTATTTGTTTGAGGGGTTTGGCCCATTATTGGGTAACCACTCATTGTTTTGTCGAAGCAACGTTCCGAGAATTGCACCTCATCTCATACATTGTGATCTGAGTATCAAAGTCGGGGAACCTTTCCCACCAGATTCAGAAGATGCTATGGATAGATGGAAGAATAAATTGTATGATGAACTAAGTTGGAGAATTGTTCGATGTTTTGAGCATCTTGTATTATAAATTGTATGGTGAACTGAGTTGGAGAACAATTCTCAGAGGAGTGAACACTTCTCCAACTCAGTTCACCATCAACTATTGGATTCACATAATCTTCTTTTTTCCCCGTAATGTTATATATGTTCTCTATGTCCGAACTCTGTGCATCTTCATCAATGGGCTTGTTATATCTATGACTCTCATTTGAATCCAACTACGTAATAATGCACAAGGTGTCCATCTCAAAGGACATTTGTTGATGCTTCAGGTTTAACACGACATTGTTATCATATGCCCAGTCAATACCAAGTAGACTTGGATAGGGATCTGAGTCATCCATGATGTCATTCACCTCGAAGTCTGCTTTAGTCTTTATCTCGTCAATGTTTGCTTCTACTTGTTCTAGATTTCCAATAGGGTATATTTTATATTGGTTGGCAAGCCTTAGATGAATTGGGGACCACACTAAGTTTGGTTTACCCATCAACTCCCAAGATCACTTCGGAAAAATGTTCACATCGAATCCTAAATCCAACAGGACACTATCCATTTCATAGCTTTTGAGCTCATATGTCATCTTCAATTCTCTTCTCGCGCTTCTATCTGTGCACCTGACATTCGTCCCATTCTAGTAGCAACACATAAATAGCTATAGTTATCTCCCCTTCCCCCATACATCTCGTTAACATGTGGGTTAGTTTCTTTAAGGCAACAACGCAAGAAATCACTTACTTGGTTTTCTTATTTGACATGTTGGTAAGTGTTGGGCTGCATTTCCTCTTGCACCACATGTCACATTTCTTCACACATGCATTCTTCTTCCATTACCTTGTGTGTTGGCCATTGTGACTCTTCATTCTCGTGGGCTTCCTCCAATGACTTTTGCATTACACGTTGTATTGCTTCACGTGGGCTTCCTCCAGTGACTTGTATGTTGCTTTCTATAACTCTTTGCGTGCATGGGCTTCCTCTAATGACCTTTATGTCGTGTGCATGAGATTCCTTCAATGACCTATGTGTTGTGCATTGTAATTCTTTGTGCACTATGTCCTCTTCTAGTGCCCTTTAAGCATTGCACAATAATTGCTTATGTTGTGCGACATCAAACTTATGAGGTGCATATGATGCTTTTTTTTTAATCTTTCCTTCTACATTTAGACCTAAAATCTCTCCTCATTCTAGGTGCATTCCCATATGGATTCCTCCTCGAGTAAACAACCCATACATTGTCTTCTTATTTTGGATTTTGACATTCACGAGGCTTGATAGTCACCATATTGCAATGTCCCTTCTTCTCTTCCCATTTGGCTAAAAAATTTGGGCAATCTTCCATGACAAGATCCGCGTTGTGGCAATATCCGGAAAGTGCACGTAGTTTGGTACAAAAGGGAGACAAGTGACCTACTTCTCTGTAGTTAAAGTAGGTAGGTGGCCTTGCTCCACCACCACCATATCTTATTCCTCTTCCTCATCCATATCCTCCTCTCTATCCTCCTCTAGCAAAGCCTCTGTTGCCTCCACCCTTTTTTTCTTCCTAGACCGAGAAAGTGCTTGTAGTGTGCTCTTCCTTTGGCTGTAGCGATTGATAGTTGTTCACATCATGGCCCACAGATTTGCAAAACTTGTAAAATGAAGTATGCATAGTTTTTCGATACTTCTACAACATTGGGCAATGGGGAGGTATATGGTCCTATTTCTTGCAAATATGACACCATTTGGTTTGTGGGGCACTCATTTCTATTGTAATTTCCTAGTGCGGGGCACTCATTTCTATTGTGTCCTTCGATGCAACATGTAGTACACTAGATATTCTCACACATGACCTTGGTCTTATGCATATATTGTAGCTGGATGACGAGGTTTGTGAGCTAGGATTGTACTTGTGTTAGCCTTACTGAAGTATCACCACCTCCTGGTGTAGCTTCTAGGTGCATTGCAATTTCCATGGCCTTCACTTGCATTGTCACTTTCTGTTGGGTGAGGGGAACTCAAATATGAGGAAGGATTCCAACAATAAACCATTATATGTGTTCGATGTCTTGAAGTTGAAACGTCATCCTATGCAATGAAATCTTCAACCATCGGTCATAATCATATAGGATTTCACTAGCTAATTGTTTGATCTCTTTGACTTATGTGATTCACTCTGATTTTGACTTAGGTTTATGAAATTCTCTAAGCAGATCTCTATTTATGTCTAGTAAGGACTTGGCCTATCCCACCAATGTAGTAGCCTTGTACTTCATTTACCATGTCATAGCTTTATCTCTGAAAGTAGTCTCCAACTGTGCAATGTTGGATGCTTCATATGTGATTCTCCCTCCAAGGGTCCACAAGTCATAAGTATTATTCCAAGTAAGCCATATCTTATAAAAGAACCACCTAAACATGTGCATAAAATCCCCCCTTTCCAAAATAAATAAATGCTCAACGAACTTATACAACTTGCCAAATTTAAGTATGGGAGGGTTTTGATGGTGCCCTACTTGGTAGATCATTCCCAAGTCAAGGAGTGTTTCCCAGGAACACCCTCTCTAAGTCATGCAAATGAGTATGAGGTGGATGGGGATGTAAATTTTGGGCATGGGGTTTCTTGATATACAAGGGCACATATTGTCTCATTTATGGGCGTCTTTGTTGAGGGTTAATGGCCACATCCTTTTCCTCTTTTTGTTTTTAAAGCATATTTTTCCAAGCCCTTTATTAGCCATTTATTTTGCAGGTGTTTCCAAGTTGAAGACAATAAGGGGCACCAGAAAGGAAATGCATAGCCCACATACACGCTACCTTGGAAAGAATTATTGATTAATTAGTTATTTATTTTATGGGTCCTTCATTTTTTGGATAGGTGCTCCATTTCTCTTGGGATCCCAGGGCCAACTTTTATTGCATGATGTTTTTTCTAGTGCATCTCTGAGCCTAGTGGCCCCTTCTTCCCATGATGTGAGGTACATGCCCTTCTTGGGTCAATAAGCCTGAAAATGCAAAAGATGGGGAAATAGAGGGAAATAAGTAATGGAAGGTGGCAAGTATGAGTGAGAATGGTATGAAGAATCTTTAAGGAGACCCCCTAGTAGAAACCCTATTCCCGAGGGTGACCCACTTGCTAGGAAAAGAAGTCAATCACCAAGGTGAAATGAGGCAAAAGGAATAATTTCCAAGCAAACGTTTTCAAAATAAATAAAGGACCTTTTGCAACATGTTCAAATGCTTCATTTATTAGAATGACACTTACCACAACACCAAACTTGTTACCTCATGGAGCAAGACTTGATGTCCTCTGTGAACTAAGTTGGGTGTGGTGGATGTTGCTACCATCAATCAGATGGTGATGTGTGGTATGATAGGGCCCCCTGCTTGCCCATCTTCCTCTCGGTACTCCATGTATGCAACCCGAGGGCCTTGAGACATCATCTCCTTAGTTATCCCTAGGAATGGGGGATAACATATGGATCCTACTCAGGGATATGTACTCGTCGTAGAGTGCATGAGAACCTCAACATATCCTGGTAAGACATGTGCCTACACACAATGAAACAAATAAAATGTTGGGTATCGAGGATGGCACACTCATCCTTTGTTCATATAATCAAACTCAAAATCTCAACTAATCTTTAAAAAGAAAATTTTTCATTTTTTGAAAGAGATTATAAACTAACATGTAATATGATTAAAACAAATGATCATAACAAGTATGCAATAGTGCAAGTAGAGAAAAATGAAAAAATGAGGTATGACATGCAACTAAGTTATCATAAGCATACAAATACAAAATACAAGGGAAAGCAAATGACATACCTACTTACATGGGGCCCATGGCTCGTAGACGTTAGGTGCCTAGTGATGTCAGGTGAAATCGTACAACTAGTGTAACCACCTGCTCAACATTTCATCCAAGCACCTCCCAATGTGCTTAATCATGTAATACAACAAAGATAAGTTAAGCACATAATAATCATGGATGTGAATAAGCATACAATTATTCATAGAACACAACTCATGGAGGTGGGAGGGAGGGAGAAAATCATGTTGGAAAGAATGGCCACAAGCTTTATCGATCCATCTCTAAATAGGATCACTGCATATAGACGATGGTTCTTCTTCATCCTCACTTAAAATATCACTGCTTCCTAAATACTGAGAGGAGATGAGAGATCAAAAGAAAACCTTTTGATTTCCCAGAAAAGTTGGCACAAGATGAGGGACATGCAAATATCTAGAGACATAACCCTTCTCCATATTCTAGAAATGTTTCTTCTTTATACGCCTTTGCACATCCCTCCATAGCGCCTCATGCTGAAAATACCATTGCCTTATATCATGGATCTTTGACCATTTTGAGTTGGCCATGCCCTCAAGTCTATCAAATTTCGAGCATGAAGATGGTTGAGAGTCTTCATCAAATAATGGTTTTGAGTGATAAAAAAGACAATCCCCAAGGTATGGACGGGGATGAATATAAGTGTATTGTAACAAGCCATCCTCTGGTGGGTGAAAAAGGTATGTGATCATATCATCATCAGGCTTCCAAATATACATATCGCCCACTTGTGAAAAACAATCCTCCAAAGAAATGATTTATGCATTCTTTACTTGAAAGGTGCCCTCGATGTCATAGATTGGATCTCCATAAAAAATGACACAACCCATGTCCCATCTACGACTCCCAATATGAATAAAGGTGTCTATATTCTCATCAACCATATCCAAGGGTTCCTTCATAAGACCATCTATGAGACTGAAATTGACCATCTCTTTGTCTTCGTGTGCAGGAAGAACCAAGGCTAGGGCGGCTTCAACTGGATATTCAACACAATGCACTTCATGGAAGTATTCTTCATCAACAAATTCTTTATAATTGAGACTAATTACTTCTTCATCTTCACGTGCAGGAGGAAGGAAAGACTGGATAACTTCACCTTCATCAAGTGGGAGAACATATACCGATGTCTCATCCTGGTTCTGAACATGTTGCATTTCATCAAAAATCTTACTTTTCTTCTTGACAACTTTCTTGATGGACATGCTACTCCAATGCCTCTTCATTACAATGGGGCTTAATCCTTAATGTGAAGTGCCTCACTAGATGGTTCCTGAAAGGATCAAGGATGGAACTCTTGTTCTTCTCATCCTCGCATGCTTCATCTCTCGTGGGTAATGCTTTATCGAGATCCTGCACTTCCCTGAAGTTTTTCTCTTCTTCATGGACCCGTTCTTTTACTTCTTGCTTCTTGATTGTTTTCTTGTGACTAATCACTCCAGGAACAAGATAGGGCACAAAGAATTTGTGTTTTTCAAGGGTATTGTTGGGTGAAAATATTGTTGTTTAATAAGTTCCCAATCGTTTAATTGTCAACCCGAAGAGTTTGTAGACTTATGAAGCACATGCACAGTTTGTTTAGGATTGAAGCTAAATTAACATAATCTAATGCTTGAAGTAGAAACACAGGAGTGGAATTAAATTGTTGAAACACACAAGTGGAATTAAATTGTTGAAACACACAATTGGAATTAAATTGCTTAAATTAAATCAACTTGGAAATGTGAAATTGCATAAAAGAATAGCAACATGTGAAGAGCAACAAATGACGAGACAACATGTGTGAGCTCACATTAAAAATAAAGCAATTTCAATCTATTACATCACAATGATCAAATATACACTATGACAAGATAATGGAAATCATGAAGACTAATCAAAGGAAAGACTATGAACCAAAGCTAAAGACCCCTTTCTCCAAGATTACAAAACCAAGACTAAAGATTACAAAAACATGACTTTATTTCCCTACTTACTACTTTTCTACCTTCTCCTAAATGAGGAGAGAGCCCTCTTATTTATACATGAGTGCTTTGGAAAAAAAGATAAGCAACTCATAATTACAAATCCACTTTTCTCTCAACCATTTTCCCATTATTACAAAATACTTATCCCTTCAAATCCTCACAAATCCTTTCATGATTTTCCTCCTTGGAATTAGCTTGAATAATTATCTTCAAATCCTTGAAATGGTGGAGGAAATATTCGAGAAGCTTTTTGAACAATCCTTTCAAATAATCCTACACATTACAAAGCTCATCCAAACTTGAGATATTAATGAAAACATGTTATGTTTCTAATATTTAATCATAAATTCTCTTATAATACTTGAAATAAATAAATTGGAGAATAATAAGGTGAACCCATATGTATTCATGGAAATGGTATAATGAATGGTTAAATGAAGTGATAGAATGTAAGGAATGGTGAAAGGAAAATATGATAATAATGTGACATTTTTGAGACCCAACATACCCCCCAACTAAACTTGTTGCATGTCCTCATGCAACCTTGCATGGATTAACAACTTTTGGCTTCTTAACGTTTGGCTTTGCATGATTATGTTTCTTAACAATTAATCATTCCAGGATGTGAAGTACATGAGTAACAATTTATATTTCTGATGGTTGGTTCTTGTGTGTCAACCATGGATATGACAAAAAGTTGGTTCAACATTCATTTCATTTTCTTGCTGTAATAATATTTTAAGCATAAATGCACTAGAAATGATAAGTCTTCAATGTGCATAAGAAAGCCTTTTCTTCATATTTGTGAAGCATACCAATATATATCAATGTATTTGAATCAAGTGCAACAAAGTGTAGTTTGGAAGAGACATGTTGGTCAACAGTATATGAAGTGATGAATATGTAAATGTAATCAAATGGTAATGAATATCCCCCCCAACTAAAGATGTGTTATGTTTATGAGAAGGAGAAAGGTAATGTAATATGGTGAGGGAATTTTCCAAATTCATTCATTTCTAGCATGTAAGGAATTACATGATTAAAGATTAGAAAACAACATACCTCCACTTACCCAAAAAGTTGTTGAACTATGCAATAGAAATGTAGCTGATGCTACTGCTGGATCACAGATTGTGAAGTGAAGGAATCTGAACTGCTTGGTTGTATGAGTCAAAAGATGAAAGTGGAACTGTGGTACTCTCACACGGCTGGAAGTGAGTTGCTGCAAACTGTTGATGTTGTCATGGAAACGTATATTGTCTCCACCTACTACAAAACTCGATGGTACAATTCTAGTCATGCGAATAAATGTGTTAATGTCGAGCAAGAAAAGAAGTCATTGGATTACCGACCATTGATGGATACCGTTGACCAATGTGAGGCAATATCACCATTGATGTCAAGGAGTGCCAAGGTACCTAAGTACATCTTGCAAAGTGTGAATAAATGAGTTGATGTCGAGCCACTTGCAAGATCTAACGATTAAGGGATATTGATGTATTCCCATGATTGTCAGCGAGAGAAGTTGCCATTAAGGCATGCAAGCCTCAAGGTACTCATAAGGACTCTAGTCTCTATCCCATATAAGGTGCTGAGGTCGATGGGGAAAGACTTGTTGAAAGGTGGGCCTTAAGGAATCCCACATCAGTCAACGCGAGTTGTACAAAATGATTGGTAAGACTATAGATGAAAATATCTCGGTAGCAACAATGTTTATGAAAAAGAAAGCAGGATAATGTAGTCATCGAAAGGGAACTGAATGGTTTTATTTGTAAGGCAAAGATATGAAATGAAAATGGGGCAAACTATATGCGACTCAGAAAGGTAGACATGTGTGAAGTCATGATGGATAAGGCAATGAAAGGTGGACTTCAATACATAGATGATGAATAAGCTTGGAAGGAGAAGAGTAAGTGATCATGTCATGGCGTAATTGGTTTTCTGAAAGATGGTTGTGTAACGGGAAATGTCATAACATGTGTGATGAAGAATTAAGCTCCTTCAAGCTTTCAATGAGACATGTCTTCTAAAAATATTTGCGATTCTTGAAAATCACTTCGGCAATTGATCGTCTTTTAGCTTGTAAAAGGTTAGTACCAATCCTACATCAAAAGTGTGAGAACTTTGAAGAACATAAAATGCAGGATTTAGAAGTAATGCTAGCAACCAAATAAAATGGAACGTGTCTTTACATGTTGCCTTTGCATGCTAGCTTCTTCGTTGATTGCTATTTTGAAGTGACTCAAGAAAACAAATATTGTGAATATAAAACATTGTTTTGATATCGTTTTCAAGGATTATTGAAATGTCCATTTGCAAATTTTTATTTTTACAATGTTTTGATTTTTATAATTTGTTTTTATTTTTGCAAATTTTTCTTTTTATGTTTTTATTATTTTTAATTATTCATTCACGACATCTCATGCTAAAAAGAAACCAATTATTCAAAAGGCACCGAATCCACCCATTCTTAATAAAAAACAAAATCAATAAGCATCTTAGTTGCGTAATCAACCATAAGTAACAGAACAGAGTTGAAGCAGATTGAAAGGACAATGATGGTTATGGGATCCTGGAAATGCAAAAGATTACGTTCATTCTTCCCAAGGCACTAAATAAATATGGCTTGGATAAAAAACCTTTTACGAATTCAAAACCACAGGTCGTTGAAATATATGCATGAGGTGCCGAGGGATCTAAACTAATTGCCTTGTTTTGACCTTGGTTTTGTTGGAAAAGTCGCTCTATATTCCTCTTACCGATGAAGGCTACAACAAGCAACAGATAACATGTTGAGTGCAATGGACAAAGGAACGAACCATTATTATTGCATTGATATGCATGGAGTAAATTCAATATTTGAATGTCAAAGCACGAGTATCAAATTTGAAATCTTGAATCGACCTTCAAAATAACGACTTTATAACATCAGGAATTTCGAACCATCGGACTCCTGTATTTTAAATATGTCAAGAAATGGCGCAATAATAAAGTGCTTAAAACAAGTTTTGTACTAATGCATGGCAAGCGGTCTTGGACTTTTAAAATAGATTTCTTAGTGGTCCAAAACAAACCCCTGCCCAAGAAGACAAACCATCTGAAGCACCTCCATCTGGTTAATCTCCAGTATGAACGCTCTCATCCTCACGACAATCAATAGATGAGAAGTCGTCCTATGGAATCCATCGGCCAATATTAAACTGTATTTGTGTCAATCATATGTGTTTATTTAAAACATGTGAGAATGAGCAATACAAATGTTGCAAATGTTCAAATTGCGTGTTGTGCAAGACTAGGGTCAGAGGGCGTGAGACCGAAACATCTTCGAGAAATCCCTGTTAAGCGCTTCATTTGCTCCTCAATTTTTCTAGAAATCCAACCACCCAACTGTAATGACGAAGGGATTCATAGCGTTCAGCTTCAGTTATTACCGTCTTTCCCTTGTACATGTGCATGGCCATGTCGCTACAACATCCCACTAGCAAATACACGTTTGGAAACAATTTCTTGGCCTATTCCAGAGATCGGGCGTATAGCTGAAAATAGCTGTGTAATCAATGGTTCTTGCTCACCAAACTCCCATCAGCTTCTGCAAAAGACTAATTTGCATTAATGCCCATTTTTTATTTCCTGCCTTCTTTCAAAAGTTCGCAATCATAAACAAAAGAAAAAACAGTTTATGTTGAGCCAGTGATAATGAGTTTACCTGACGTATCTCGATGTCTGGGTTTGCAGAGGGAGGTCATGAATTCCCTCTAAGTCCTCAAACTACAGTGCTTGTACCATTTGGATAAATATGCACTCCCTACAACATAGAAGGGAGACGTGCACTGAGAGCATTTCATTGGGAGGACGACGACCCCCTTGGCAATTAGTGATAAAAAATAACACCTTCAAAATAAGAAGATTAGATTCACCAAGTATATCATAATGGATAGGAGGAGGATGAAACATACTAGATCGGATATCTGGCTGCGGTGGTATGATGGGTTGTCATAATCAATTGAATAGCCACTACCTCTCTAAGAAACCGAATGATAAAATCCCAGGCATGTGTGCTTTCATGTTGTGATCATATCCTGACCTCTTCTCCTGGGATACCTATACCAAAATAGGTAAACGGATATCCAAGCCAATGATTTTGGCATCTGCACATGCTGGGCTCTAGTCGTTTTTCTAGTATGTTGAGGTTGAGTTGCAACAAATGCAACCTAAATAATCCTATTCTTATGTTGGCGAGGAAGACAATTTTGTTTAGTTCTCTGCAAGATATTTCCCTGTTGGTCAAGCTCCCTCTATGCCTGTACAGATTCAAGATTATATGTTTTGACAATGACAGTGTGTTTACACCAATACCTCACAGCTTCTCATATCGTTCTTGCAAACCGATTTTTATTTTCATGCAGGCTCTTTCACTAATATGAACCTATTTCTATGATTTATTGGGCATCTAGCGTGGCATGTGCAACTCGATTGACGGAAGCCAAAATGTTCACTGGTTGAGTTTTGTATGCAAGTTTTGTATGCGAATTGAACCAAAAAATGAACCAGACCAAAATTTAAAAAAAAAAACGAGAAAACACAGCTCAATCGATCACAAGCGTGACACAGTCTCAGCTGCAATTTCAACATGAAATTCGTTTGGTATAATTTTTTTTGTTTTTATTTATACATATATTTTTCAATGTTTTATTCCTATTAAAAAAAGGTCCTAATTCAATCTAAAAATTTTGGTGTGTTTTATATATATATATATTTAAATTTGTTTTATTGTATTATTCCTAAATTTAAAGAAAAATTAAAATTAAAGCAATTCTAATTCTAATGAAGTTAAAGAAAAGAAATTTGTTAGCAAATGGAGATCTCAAAAATTAAAACATCATTGAAAACGTTAGAAACAAACTACTTTATGATCCTCGAGATCGCACGAAGCGCGAAGAAGAGCATACTCATTCTAAAACAAAAACAAAAATTGAAAATAACATCCTACCTACTCTACTCTAATTGAAAGTTAGAAATTATTTACATGTAGTCAAATATCCAATGTAACCATACACACAATTGTAATAAGAATATATTCACTGTCAATTTTGCAAATTAAAAATGAAAATATACTATAATAAACAAATTTAGTTGTTGTAAGTGTGATTTAACGAAATAAAAACAAAAATATTGATCTAACCTGATACCCACTTGGAACCATCATTCAATAAGGCTCTCATAGGTTTGGCTTCCATTCTTCAGATCATGCTGCAACTCCTCATTGTCTTCCTCGATATCCTATTCGAATAATTGTTCCCCATCAGATGCACAAGATTATTCAAATGTTGATTCTTCGTTTTGTTTTGGAGGAGTAGTTGAATCTTTGATTGATGTCAAGATCTCCTTTTCCTGAGAAGAGGAGATCTTGGCTTTTGCTAAGATCTGAATGAGTAGTTCCAAACTTATACTGATTGTTAAACCATCTTGCTAATACTGGAACATATATGGATTATTAGGAAAGGGGTTTTTTAACAGCACCCAAAATTGAAATCTGAATGTAAAACTTAAATAAAAATAAACTAGTTGCATAAACAAAATCACTCTTCATGGTTGCAGAGATCAAACACTCTTGCAGAAAAATTAAATCACACTTTGCGGAAAATTAAACACTCTTTGTGAAAAAGAAACACACTTGCATGAAAGGAACAATCAAGGCTTTGGAGAAACTCACTATAGTGGTCATGCAGGTTCTTACCTCTCGTCTTATTGTTTCTCCTCCCCCAAGTTGTGTAATTTAAAAGACAACCTGCCTACCTAGACCTCAATCCCTTTAGCACCTCCCCGACAACGACGCCAAAATGTTGGGTGAAAATATTGTCGTTTAATAAGTGCCCACTCGTTTAATTGTCAACCCGAGGAGTTCGTAGACTTATGAAGCACATGCACAATATATGCAGGATTGAAGCTAAATTAACCTAATCTAATGCTTGAAGCTGAAACACACGAGTGGAATTAAATTGCTGAAACACACAACTGGAATTAAATTGCTTAAATTAAATCAACATGGAAATGTGAAATTGCATAAAAGAAAAGCAACATGTGAAGAGAAACAAATGACAAGACAACATGTGTGAGCTCACATTCACAATAAATAAATGTCAATATATTACATCACAATGATCAAATCTACACTATGACAAGATAATGGAAATCATGAAGACTAATCAAAGGAAAGACTATAAACCAAAGCTAAAGACCCCTTTCTCCAAGATTACAAAACCAAGACTAAAGATTACAAAAAACATGACTTTCTTTCCCTACTTACTACTTTTCTACCTTCTCCTAAATGAGGAGAGAGCCCTCTTATTTATACATGAGTGCTTTGGAAAAAAAGATATGCAACTCATAATTACAGATCCACTTTTCTCTCAACCATTTTCCCATTATTACAAAATACTTATCCCTTCAAATCCTCACAAATCCTCTCATGATTTTCCTCCTTGGAATTAGCTTGAATAATTTTCTTCAAATCCTTCAAAATGGTGGAGGAAATATTCGAGAATCTTTTTGAATAATCCTTTCAAATAATCCTACACATTACGAAGCTCATCCAAACTTGAGAAATTAATGAAAAAATGTTATTTTTCTAATATTTAATCATAAATTCTCTTATAATACTTGAAATAAATAAATTGGAGAATAATAAGGTGAACTCATATGTATTCATGGAAATGGTATAATGAATGGTTAAATGAAGTGATAGAATGTGAGGAATGGCGAAAGGAAAAGATGATAAGAATGCAACATTTCTTAGACCCACCAAGTGTCTTTTTCATACTCTTGTTCCTTGAATGTGTTTCGATGATTCTCGAAAGAAACCGCCTTCAAGTCCTCAATCAAACCTAAGGAAAACATTCTTTCCCAAAAGGAATCCTTAAGGTCCTGAATGATATCTTCAAGTCACTAGGATTTCGGTCCATAATGCTTGAGAAATTATCAAATGAAGATGGTTGTAGAGGCTGGGCCCTTTGGGATGCAGGCATGCTTGATCAAATTTCTCTATTTCTTATCCAAAGATAGCAAGAATAATTGCGTCTAAACATCATTTTGGGTCATCTCATACCAACTATTGTACTCAACAAACTTGACAACATGTGTAACGACCGAACATGGGTTACCATCAAACTTTGGGACATCATCCCATCGTTTCAGCATGTATTCATCATATACCTCCATGATTTGTCAGTGGAGTCCCCGAATGAGATTTATGAAAGGCTCATAGAGAATGGAGAGGGAACTTCACTCAAATGGATTCACCATGAAATTTGTGGGTAAAGGCTTTGGGATGAAAGCTTGCCAAAGTGTCGTTAGGGATCGAAGGAGTATTCAAAATCTTTCTCGATAATGACACCAAAATGTTATCGCACAATCTATAGCTTGGGAAAATCCCAACTCAATCCATGAAAGTGTGACAACTATGGGAGTACCTACCCACTGTCACCTTAGATAGACACTCCCCTTGCTTAAATGATGATGGAATCACCACAAGGGGGGAATCCTGGTGACCCTACGGGGATTGAAATGGAAAGTGAGATGATGATGATGAATACCCCTATAGGTCAATATTGGAGAAGGATTAGGGCTTGAGAATGAGTCTTGTAGAAGGGTGAATGGTTGCCAAGTGTTATGTACCTATAAAACAATGTTAGCCCTACCTAGAACAAGACAAATGATAAATATACAAGCCTCAAACCAATGGGGATCAATCAAGAATCCTTGTTGTCCCAAATTGCAGCAGTATGGAAATATATAGATCAACAATAAAATATGTTTATAGCTGCAACTTTAACCATCCAAAATCTAGTACAAGATATCAAAATAAAGCTAGCAATGACTAGTCAAAATTCCAATGTTTAAAGCAAGACTTTGGTGGCATTAAGGGTTGTTTATTAAGTGTTATCAACAAGTTATTATGGCAGCCAAGTGGCTATATCAAACAATTTCTACAGCAACAAGATTTAGCCACAAAAATCAGCAAGTAAACCACCCAACAATTAGCCAATAACCAGTAGAACAATTACCAAGGTTTACAAGTAAATTTCAGAGGTAGATTAGAGAGCAATAGATGACGAAAAAGTGATTTTGCAGCAGCCCTAATGGCATAGCATTAATTTGTAACAACAAAGAGAATTACTTGGCTAAACTAGATGCCCTCAAGGCACAAAGAAGCCTAAAGCATGAAGACTTGATTCCAACTTGAACAATTGTGATATCTCTAAAATTCATGCATACCAATGCAACAATTTTATATCTCTAATGCAAGTAGATCAATGCTTTTTTCAATTGGGTTAATGGAGTCTCTTGTGTAAGAGATAGTTTTGTTATTTCTCTAGGGGTGTAATCCCTTTTACTCCCTAGAGCAAACAAAACTAGCAAGGTAAATCTAGGAGGGTGTAAGCCCTTTTACTCCCGCTAACAACCTTTGCAAAAATAGCTTATTCAATGACAAAATGATAGATCTTGGTGGAGGGTGTATGCCCTTATACTCATCCAAGGTTTTAGACAAAATTTACCTTGAAACAAGAAGAAACAACAACCATATGTAAAAATTCCTTACTGATTTCAAGAGATAGCATGAAAATAACCCTTCTTTATTAAGAATATTCCACCAAATTGCAAAATAAACAAGCAACAAGAGATAACACCTTGGTTATTCCTCCAATAGACAAGTTGTAGCATCCACAAGACATTCAAGAGAGAGATAGAGAAAAATTCCCAAGTAGGGCAAAAATTTCAGCCATCAAGTATGTAATTCTCAAGTGGGTTATGATAAAATGACAAAGGGGTGACCTTTATTTATATGAGGTCACCTAAAAACCTTTTTTCCACTTTTTGAAAAGTCAACATCAAATTAGAGAGTTTGACCTTCCTATTTGTCTTTTTACAACTTAAAATTCAAAATTACAAAAAGAAAATCGATGTTTTAGGGTGACGTCAGGCCCTAAAAGGTGGCACAAGGACTCTAGGAGAGACATTGAGCCTTTGATGAAGAACGTGGGGCCTCCAAATGTCATAAATCATGGCACCAAGAGCTATAGTATGTGGCAAGTGTCTCTCTATCCATCAAACCAATCCACATCACCATCAACCATGAGAGGCCTATGAAAATCCCTAGCTCCTGTGACGTCTAAGGAATCAAGTGTGATGTTTTAGGCTTCCAAAGGCCAACGTTTGGGTGCAAGAGGCTGGAGTGTGATCTCATCATGGTCTCTAAGTGCATCCAAAGGAAACATTACTTCTCCCATGTGTCCAAAGATAGGGGGCACATCGTCCAACCTGTGGGCTTCATGCCCCAAATGAAGGTCCAAGCGATATTGTGCCTTCATGAAAAGACTTCCACCTGTCAAGGCCCTGCAAAGACAAACAAATTCGCTCTCCAAGGGTCCAAAAGTCACAAGTATCATGCCAAAATCCATATATAATAAAATAACCACCCAAACATGTGCATTAAATCCCCCCTTTTCAAAATAAACAAATGCTCAAAGACCTTATACAACTTGCCAAATTTAAGTATGGGAGGGTTGTCATGGTGCCATATTTGGTAGAACATTCCCCAAGTCAAGGAGTGTTTCCTAGGAAGATCCTCTCTAAGTCATGCAAAAGAGTATGAGGTGGATGTGCATGTAACTTTTGGGCATAGGGTTTCTTGACATATAAGGGCTCACATTGTCTCATTTACAGGTGCCTTTGATGAGGGCTGGCCACATCCTTTTCCTCTTTTTGTTTTTAAAGCATATTTTTCCAAGCCCTTTATTAGCCATTTATTTTGCATGTTTTTCCAAGTTGAAGACAATAAGGGGAACTATAAAGGAAATGCATAACCCACATATGCTCTACCTTGGAAAGCATTATTGATTAATTAGTTATTTATTTTATGGGCCCCTCATTTTTTTGAGAGGCGCTCCATTACTCTCGGGATCCTAGGGTGAGATTTTATTGCATGATGTTTTTTCCAGTGCACCTCCAAGCCTAGTGGCCCCTTCTTCCCATGAAATGAGGTACATGCCCTTCTTGGGTCAATAAGCCCGAAAACCTAAAAGTTGGGGAAACAAAGGGAAATAAATAATGGAAGGTGGCAAGTATGAGTGGTAATGGTACGATGAATCTTCAAGGAGACCCCCTAGTAGAAACCCTATTCTCGAGGGTGACCCACTTGCTAGGACAACATGTCAGCCACCAAGGTGAATTGAGGCAAAAGGAATAATTTCCAAGCAAACGTTTTCAAATTCAAGAAAGGACCTTTTGCAACATGTTCAAATACTTCATTTAGTTGAATGACACTTACCACAACACCAAAATTGTTACCTCATGGAGCAAGACTTGTCCTATGTGAGCCAGGCTGGGTGTGGTGGATATTTCTACCATCAATTGGATGGTGATGTGTGGTATGATAGGGGCCCTTGCCTACTCATCTGCCTCTTGGTACTCCATGTCTGCAATCTGAGGTCCTTGAGACATCGTCTCCTTAGTTATCCCCCATTCCTAGGGATAATGTCTCTGGCCCTAGAAGAAGATTGTCAGAAGAGATTCAATTATAGATGAAGATGTTGTTTGTAGAGAAGGGGCTAATGTGCATGGAGCCCGATAGGATGACCGAGTAAAACCCCTTAAATTGAAGGGGAGGAAAGAAGGGGGAAAAAGAAAAAAGATGGACCTGGGAAAGAAGGGGGGAAAAGAAATAAAGAATGGACCTGGAAGAAGGGATCTAGAAAAAGAAAAGATAAGTTGAGCCAAGAATGGATCCAGAAGAGAAGAGGAGAAAGAGAGCCGAGAAATATGCAAGAAGAGTAGAGATAAGGAGTCAACTCAAGCAAAGAAGCGGAGAAGAGAAAACAAGGGGTGAAGTATGAGTAGTCGGGTCCGAGATGAAGAGAAAAAACGTTGCGACATGAGGGCATGCGGGGGAAATTTATGTGCCAAAGAGAAGCATAGAGGAAGAGAGGTCGTCAAAGAGACGCGGTATTGGGAGAAAGGTATCAAGAGAGGATACCAAAAGTAGTGGGAGGAGGGATGAACACCACAAAGTTAGACCCCCTTGGATAGAAAGAGAGACAATAACATCATAGGAGGATGGGATGTCAGCAGCATAGAAGCAACATGATATAGTGATGGTGCCCTTTGAGAAGGGGCATAAGCCTTAGCATTTATGATTTATCTTGCATGGCTACAGATAGGGAGCTCTTTTAGATCCCCCACCGAAGAAGATGAGCGAGTATGGAGGAACCCTCGCTTTGAACCACCCCCCTTGTGCGTTTGTCACCATGAAGAAAGAAATGAGGAAAGTGTAGAGACATGAATTGAAGAATAAAGAGTAGAAGAAAAAGAAGAAGAAGATGTGAGTGAAGAAGAAGTCAAAGTCAACAATACTTTGCAAAGAGGAAAGTTAGAACCTCAGATGATGATGTCTCGAGGGATCATGACAAACTGGGGGTAGGAAAGTTAGAACCCATGTGGCACGAGCCATACATCATAAAACACGTGCTACACAGAGGTGCCTACGATTTATTACACTACGGTGGGATATCTCTCGATGAGCCTCGAAATGGGATTTATCTTAAGAAGTACTATGCATAGAATATCTCACATGCATGCTTTTTACATTATTGCACTATATACTTTTGACATGGTGTGTATTTTATTTTGTGTGCATGAGTTTTTCCTCAGCTGCTTATACTTTGATTTGTGATTGAATGCACATATGACATCATCCTTTCCCATCTATTTTGGGTTTGCAGATGGCTCTAATCAACATACCCATAACATCGCTTCTGCAACTTGGGTCATCTACCACTCTGGCAAGTTAGTGAGTTCAGGAGGAATTTTCCTTGGATCTACGACCAATAACGTTGCAGAATATCATGCCGTCATAAGAATTTTAACCGAAGCCTCTTCTCTAGGTATATCTCAATTGATTATCAACCTCGATTCTCAACTCATGGTCTGTCAACTAAATTGTGATTATGTCGTTCGCAACTCAACTTTACTACATTTCCATCTAAGGGTTCTTCATCTCGAAAGAGCTTTTGAATTTCTAGAATACATGCATATATCGAGAGAACTCAATACAATTACGGATTCCTTAGCGAATTATATGTTGGATTGGTATATTGCGCATAGATAAAAATTTGTAACATAAGGCATATGTATAAAAAACATCACATAAAACAAAAATACAACATAAGTAGCCACCACAAAACTTGTTTATATATATAATCTTGATAGAAAAAGTTTTTTGTCAAAATACATCATATAAAAGTACATAACATGGCAAAACATGGGCTTTCTATGCCCATAGAATCATCATATAAGACTACAAAATGACTGGAGACTCTACTTGTGCCCCTACACCACGTTGTGCTCCGCATAACACACCACCGCTCTTGCCACATGTCGTAGCAAATGATTGAGGGCTTTAGAGACCCCAACCGTATGTCTTTGAAGGTGTAGAGGCACATCTCGCCTCCTCAGGGGAGGAACGCCCATGGTCAAACCACAGAGGTTCCTCTTCACCTCTCGGAGTCTTCCCACTATGACATCATGCTCTGCCGCCTCCTGAGCATCTCCGCGACGTCCTAATGTTGGCATCTCTGCCGGACGTGATGCACCTCTGTGACATGATGAAAACAAAATGACTTAGATCCATTGTCATACAACCAAAAACATATAAAAAACAAGAAAAATATTGTTACAAGGTTATGATCTTTCGTACTTGACGTGTCCCACTGTATGCCCTCAGGAAGCTCTAAATCCGCACTACCCCTTTTTCAAAGAAGCACTAAATCAGGAAGGTAAGTTTTCAAAGAAAGAAATTGCCCCTTTTTAAGCCTAAAAATCATTTTTTTTTAAATTTTTGCGCCTAATGCTCCCTTAAAGAAGAGAACAAGGTGCTAGCACTCCCTCAATGCACATACCAAGGCATGGAAATCGCGATTGGTGCTCCCCTCGATTACTAGAGGGAGCGTCGATCCAATTCATTTCTCTAGGGCTTCCCAAGGAGCCTAAGCACATAAACTAAGGGCTGAAATGCAATAAAAAAACATGGAAATGAATGAGGAGAAGAAAAAAACCAACCTAATCCAGACGGTTTCGAAAACGGTCGCCCACAGCTCTCGCAATCAATGCCCGAAAAAACACTCCAAAAGAGGAAAGGAGAATAGTAAAACAAAAGTGAGGTACATCATACTCTCCCTCCTCTCTTTTTCAATGGATAAAATGAATCTATAGGAATGGTAGTGTCCAAAAATAGTTTTTTGTCTTGGTAGAGGAGTTTGTACTCGAAGGGAAAGTTCACCTATCCGCAGGGGAATATTTCCATAACACCAAACCTAGGGTTCGATAGGCTTTACCAAGAAAAACCCCCATAGGCACCGACATATTCAATCTTCAAGAAATAAAGAAGGTCTCACCCTAGATGCCATGAGAATCACAGAGACCATAAGTCGTGTGTCGGATGTGAAGGAATGAGAAATATAAGAAATCTCCATCTACTAATCATTCATTCATTCAAAATTACCATAAGAGTGTTGCACATCATAATGTAAACAATCATACATTCAAACCATAACTCATCAACATACATAGATAAATGTGCTTCAACATTCATTCATTATACTCAAAGACATGTAAATACATTCTCATACAACAAAGGCCAAAACTTGCTCAAGAAACAACAATAATAACCAGAAAAAGACACGCCATGCACTAACATCTTTCTCTCGTTAGCACATATTATATTTGAACTTCAAAAATTGATACAAGACTAAACTTTGAGCTCTAACTCAACTCTTTCTTTCTCTAACTCTTTATTCACATTTACTTTTTTAATGACAAAAAAATCAACCCTTACCTGTTTGCATGCATCACCCCATATCTTTCATGGAGCGTGGCAATCATAAATAACTTGCTAGGTCATCCATAGCCTTGACCATGACCAGTCGGGTTGTTAGAAAAGGAGTTACAAGATATTATAGAAGATATTCCCTGATCTGGCTTGCATGTGGTTTCTTTAAGTCCCCTAAGTGTGGTAGAAAATGGTTTGGTGCTCATAGTATCTCCTTGGATGGTGCTAATGTTATACTTGGCACCATGTGGTGTATCTTCTTGGGTGCGTGCTCATATTTGACTTGTGGTGCATGCACAACTTATGTAAAACCTTAGGTGCCGACATATAGTTCAATTTGGCATAGAATATAGTTTAGGGGCCACTCCTCGGTTAGTAGGTTTTACATTTTTTGATTATGTTGTTGGCATTGATGATAAAAAGTCTACTGTAGGATTTGTTTTCAACCTTGGTTCCAGACCCATCACTTGTGCTTGTAAAAATTAAAGTGTCCTTGCACTTTTTTTAGTAGAATTTGAGTATCGAGTAACAATTTGTGCATGTCAAGAAACCATGTGGCTTTGATAGATCCTTTCAGAGTTTGGATTCTAGTAATAACATCTAACCACACTTTGTTGCGATAATCAATGTGCAACAAAACTCGTCAAAGATCCAGTTCAACATCGATGCAACAAACACATTGAGCTACGCATACACTTCATCAAGAAGCTTATTTAGGACTATATCCTAGAAGTGCTCTATTACCAAACATATGATCAAGTTGCTGACATTTTCATAAAGTCCCTCACAACAACGACGTTCCTAATTATGTGTTCAAGAAGTTGTCCTTAAGGGGGGATAAGATTTATTGCCTCCTTGCTTCTCCTTTTGTCACTTTGTAAATCCTTCAATCCTATACCAATTTTTTCTCAAGGGGGGTTGTTAGGATATTTAAACACTAGGAGTTAGTTAAGGTCAA
>SNQJ01S0022907.1:266690-291968 GCA_010110895.2 Picea sitchensis | reverse complement strand
TTAGGCAAGGAGAAGGAGATTCAAGGGGTTTGTCTATTGAGTTATCATGGTAGAGGTCATAGCACCTTTCTTGGTCTACTTGTGGTGTGTTTGGGCTTAGATATGATTTATTATGAGCATGCCATGATTCCCCTTAGTGAAGTGCACAATTCTTGAAGAGGATCTATTCATGTGGGGGGAACAACTCCATTCTTCAAAAAAGGAACCCTCCTACAGTGTTTTGAGATTTCAGATCTACTTGTCTTAAGTGTTTTGAGGTGATTTGGAGTGAAGGAGGAAGAGGGCTGAAATCTCCATAGAGCTATAGCCAGGAACTAGTGCGAACCTCTCACAACTTGAGGGTTTGGTCCATCAGTGGGAAAAGATCTCAGTTTTTCATTTATCTTTTGCAGCTATTTTGCCTTTGGAGGCTTATATCATCTTTTCTTAGGTTATTTTCATTTTGTTATGAGTTCTCAGTTATATTGTTCCATATATGTAGATCTACTATATCAAGATCTTCTACTACTATGAATATAATCAGATCTAAGGTATTTTTGGTTATTCCTTGTGTTGTTGATCTTGTATCTTGTTGAGGTATGTTCCATTGCTATATATTTTGATTATTTCTGCAAACACACATTAAAATCATCAGTGTAAACCCTAACGCAACCTAAAAGATCAAAATCAACAAAGTGTTTGACAAAATGCCACAACTAGAAAACCCATAAAAATCAATGAAAAATGCAATGTTCTTGGCATCTTGGCTTGAGAGCATTATAGTAGTATCGAAGCTTAGAATCCTTCCATCCTGAGAGGTCTTCCATAAGGAGATATGAATATTTTGGATTTTTCTAGAGGGATTTTTGATTGTGAGAGGGAATATCAAACCCTCAATGAGATTCTCATGGATATAATAACATTCCATCAGTTTGTATTTTTTAAAAATCCTAGCTGGAGCAAAGATGAGGTTACACATTGGGTTAGAATAGTAGAAGAAAATAAGGCCAGAGCAACTAGATGGAAGGAAGAACAGATTATTCCTACACCCATTAGGAGTAGGAAACTTTGCTACAGGATTAAAGTGCCTTGGGAACCAAATCATAGATGTAGGGGTAAAGGTAAGAGGCACATTATTGAGGTGCACTATGACAGTGAGGATGAGGAGATACATGGGGATGCAGGCATAGATTCATATTTAGAGAATTTCGAGGAGGCTAGTGACTCTTGTGCATTGTGGAGGTTACTGACTCTTACATACTTGGGGAGGGTAGTGACCCTTGCGCATTGGAAGGACAATTGGATGATAACACCCGTGCTTTAGCAGTCATGTCACATAGTGTTGATGACCTTACACTTCAACAGAGTGGTGACACTAGTGAAGATTCACACATGTTAGCACCTAGGCATCATGAGCTTCCTATGGTGACCGTGACACATTTGTCTTCTTCTCAGATGCCCATGATAGCCATGACCCATGAGGATATTAGTGACATATATGATATGGTGGAGGAGTCTTGTATGAGGGATGCACACTAGGGACATATGGATCCACAGACCCAGGAGGAGAGACATGAATTGCAGACAATTGACCTTACACATACGTATTAGTATGAGGAGAGTGAGTCATTTCTTTTGGAGACTCCATTGTTTGATCATGTTGGGTAGACTGACAGTTTTATGGGACACTTACTTCCAAGATTGATCTGTAGTGATGAAGATGTACTCCTTATTGGTTGGGATGACCATAGCACGTGTAAGGACACATCTGTATGGGATCCAGGCGCAGATGATAGTAGCAGGGTGAGTGCCCAGGAGGATACAACTGCCCATACATGATACAATGTGATTCATATGGGGGTAGTAGTTGGTGATGGTGTGCAGAGGCATAAAGGAAGACCCAGTAGCACAGTGGAAAGTGGGTAATTCAATGCCTTATATTTTGCGAAGAGTGTTGTTGGGGATCCCAGGGTTGACATTAGTAGTGAGGGGTGTGAGGTAACACCTCAACAAGACTGTGATCATGAGTCTTGATACTTTGCAGGACAGTTGAGATTCAATGAGGACATGATCATGGCAGCCACTAGGCGCATTGGTGACACACATGCATTAGTGGCAGATTGTTGTTGAAGGGAATGAATGGCACATGATAGTTCAGATGTGGGATTTTCCATGGATGACTTTCATACTCTCAGTGAGAGAGTGACTATTATGAGGGCCGACTACCAACAATTATTGATGGACAAAGACTACCTATTGGAGGTTGGCGAGATGTATCACATGGCTCTGAGGGAGTACGAGTTGGAGGTGGAATGACTCACTCATGAGCTAGGGAGAACACGAGGATTCTGGAAAGGCACACATACAACCCTTCAAGAATCAGAGTCCAGATCAGAGGAGCTCCTTGAGAAGAATATATAGAGATCCACTACATCTATCTTAGTGGAGAGTGAGATATATCCTTCAACCACATTTCTAGAGGATGTTGGGGGTTTAATAGAGGAGCACCGGTTGATGGAGGAGCATGAGGAGTACCCAAGACCACTGATGAGTATGGAGAAATATGATCCAAAGACACAGGAGGATGTCCATGTGCCACAGGATCTACCCTCCACAAGGATCTTTGATACAATCGAGCACTCACATACGCATGGGGAGTACAGAGCCAGGGGCAGTTATGAGGACACTTCCATTTGTGTTCCAGGATTGGTTGACATTCATGTAGAGGTTGACCCAGTAGTACACCCAGGATCCATGATGCTACAGGAGTATACATGAGATTACATGAGTATGAAGGAGCATACAATGGTGAGTGATAGTTCATAGAGACACGACGAGGTGTACAATGGGATTCAAAGGGATGCATTGGATTGCAGGGATGAGACATACTTAGTAGAGCATGGAGATTCCTCTCCCTTGCAATAGTTTATAGATCTGAGAGATCACCTTAATAGTAGCAACAATTGTATGAGCGATGATGGATGGAGAGTGGTTGACCCGCAGTTTGAGGAGTTATCCCCGGTTGTACCTGATGATTGGGGTTCAATGATGACTACATGCGAGTAGTTACAATGGGTACCGATAGATGATATTTTGATTGAATCCTTGGGATTGACCAAAGCATATGATAATTTCCAGTCCTATAGGCGATTTACATATGTTTATGTTAGCCTTTCTAGTAGTAGAGCATGGATATTCCTCTCCCTGGCAATAGTGTATAGATTTGGGAGATCACCTTCACAGTATCAACAGTTGCATGAGCGGTGATGGATGGAGAGTGGTTGACCCGCAGTTTGAGGAGTTACCCCCAGTTGTACCTGATGATTGGGGTTCAATTATGACTACAGGTGAGTATTTACCATGGGTATCGATGGATGAGCTTTTGGTTGAATCCTTGGGATTGACCAAAGCATATGATACTTTCTAGTCTTACAGGCGGTTAAAGATGTTTCTATTAGCCTTTCCTGACACTTTCATCATTGACAAAAACATAGGGGTAGATAGATAGTGGCATGGGACAGGAAGAGTTGATAGATCAGGACCACATGACAAGAGTGATTTTATTGCAGGATAGGGGTGGATCATCATAGATAGACAGTTGAGACCTTGTGCATGATGGTGAGCATCGCAGGCCATGGGATAACATATTTCTTAGAGAGCGACACAGATTTAGATTCTCATGAGGATGAGCATGGAGGGCTTCCGAAAGTTATCAGTATGACACATGAAAAGTTAGTAGGGATTAGAAGTGATGAACTTGCAATTTTTCCATGGGATTCGGGAGACCACCACCAGGGTTTGTGGTCTATCTTAAAAAACCACCACCATTTAGTAGAAGACATTAGCTTCTGCTAGCCATTAGCTTCCTTGTTCAAAACGACCATCTTTTTCAGGAAGATGATGTAATGATGATCCCCATCAATAGCCGACGCAGGAACAACTCAGTGAGCCAAATTCATGTATAAGTGCAGACAAAGTTGCGCATGAAGAAGTTCAACTTTCTCTTTCCAAGCCAATTAGACCTTGGAAAGAAATCAAAGACAATAAGAATAGAGCATGTATTAGATATGAAAAGGAAGTCACCTTTCATATTCTAGATTATACCAAGCCAATACAGTTCCAAAGTGTTGGATTTCGTCAAGAAGGTTCATATTCACATGCTCCAGTTCAAGAGTAGATCTAAAATGCCAACATTGTTATCGAGTTTTCCACATGAAAGATCAATGTTTTGATCTCCATCTTATTGATGTTTTGGTAGCTGCGGGAGGTATTAACTCCCCAAGTGTAACCTTTGTACTTAGATTAGAATATTATGGAAGTAAGAGAACCAATAAACAAATGTGTGGAAACCATAGAAGAGAAGTCGACCCAAGGAGAATAATAATAAAGAAATAGAAAATCTAGAAAGAGAAGCCGACCTTGCCAGAAAAAGTCAAAGTAAATTATATTTTCTAGAAAAGACAGGTCGACCCTGTGGGACACTTTCACTGGAAGAATAAGTATAAATATGGTGATGCCTTAGATCATTTGTACACTCACTCACTCAGTAGAAGGTGGGCACAAGTTTGAGGAGCAACAAATGCAATTGCAGTAGAAGGAGGCGCAAGTATGGAGAGGGTGGTGCAACAATTGTCGCGATGTAATCTCAGTCTTTTTGGTATCTCTCTTGTGTGCTTCTCTTGGTAAAGTTACACTTATATAAGTAGAGGTACATTCTCTTGGTATCGTGTTGTTGCTACAACAATGGCTTTTCTGGTTAGGGTTTATCTATTAGTTCTAATGTGGACTTTCTAGAATCATTCTATCTAAGGAAAGGTTAGTGTGCTAGGGGGTGGCACAGTGAATTCCTATGGTTGGGTGGCAATGATGTGACATTGTCTATGGTTAAATGAGCATACCAAAATTTTAACATGGCATAAGGGATGGTTTCCTTCATAACAATCTAACTGCTGGAAGGAAGATCCTCATTTTCCCCCATTGTCAATCTTGGTGAGCACTTACTGAACCCACAAAGAAGGTTGCCTAAGTAGGGCGCATCTTTCCCCCGGATCAGATATCCAAAATTTTGAAATTGAAAAATTAGGGTTTGCTCATAAAACCCTAGGTTTTCAATACCAGTTGTAGTTGCAGTACTGGTTGCAATTGCTTCATGGTAGTTGCTTTGTGCCAGTTGCTTCATGCCAATTGCTTCATGCGATTTGTAGTGCTAGTTGCAACACCAGTTGCAGGGCCAACACTAGTTTCCGTGAAATTTTCTGTGAAGTGTTGGGACTAATCTTTGGTTTTCCTAGTGCGCCTTACCCTAGCACATCTCCAACTATCTTTAGATTGCAAGTTGGAGCACTTTTAAATTTTTGAGTTCGTCATTGCTTGCCATTGCTGTCGGATGGTGCAGTTGCCTACCGATGTTTTCCGCTGCTTCCGAATGCATGTACTTGTTTATGTTTAAACTATATCATTATCTTAAGGGTATTTGCAGGAGAAGAGATCTTTTGTCCAAGCAAAAATTGTAGATTAGATGGATCTCAGATCCAAGATATTCAGAGGAACAACACACTCTAGGTTTGATTGTTTTGATATGCCTCTAGCTGTTATGGCATTATTGTGATCTTATGAACATCTAGTTGTATTTTGATCTATTGAAGTTATGATTATCATACTAAGATTTGATCAAAGTTAAAGTTATAAGCTGACTCTAGTCAAAGTATTAGATTGATTAAGGTTGAGATTTTTGAGTTTACTTGCATTATATTCCCTAACTCAGATTTTTTTCAAGAAAGCGTATTGTCTTAGTATAGGGGACGAGTTGGAGAGAATACTTGTCATCTTGAGTGAAGGAGACTCGGAAGAAAAACAACAACACTCAGTCTTGAAGATAAGACTCCGGGTTASAGGTTTGATTGATTAAATTGATAAGTTTACAATTTGTATATATCAAGTTTGATAATTGAYACATTACAAGTAAACACTATAGTTGTGACAACAACCCTTGAAAGGTTTTATTACTTCAAGATATAATGAATACTTGGTAGCATGTGAGTACTATTGATATAAATGCTTGTTGTACTTGTTTGCAAGATGAACTAATATCTCMTCTAGGAGATACTTCTTGTTTTGCTTCTAAGAAGGTCACCTTGGTAATGATATATTGATTACCATGAAATTGTCTTTTATTCTTGTTAACATAGATATGTTCTTATGAAAATGCTATTATATTGGAAATACTTTTTTTCTTGTTGCTCTTGTCTCGGGCAAGTTATCTTGTAAATTCCACAGAGGTTACCATGGAGATATTATTGTTCTTGTTTTCTTGTTCCGGGTAGGTTACCATGGAGGTTACCGTGGAGATATCATTATTCTTGTTTTCTTGTTCTGGGTAGGTTACTATGGAGGAATGATTGGTCACAACACTAGAAGAGTGTTGTTCCTATTTCTTATTAATGTATTTCTTATTTTGGCTATTGTTTCAGACAGGTCACAAGTGATAGATCTGAGAAGGAGCTACTGTGACGATTCTTATTGTTATTTATTATTATTATTATAAGAATATTATTCTTGTCTATTGTTTTCCTTTGTTGTTGGTCTTGTTCTGGGCAGGTCACAGGTGATAACTTTGAGGAGAGATATAGTGACAGTTGCAGAAGGAAACATATTAGATGGTCTCTAGTTTGAGACATGGAACAAACTATCCAGACAAGATTTTTAATACAGGACCGTATACATCCATGTACCGAAGAAAAAGAGGACAAAGTTGAAACCTTTTGGAAAGAAGGGTACTTTTGCGAGATATAGAGTATCTCATATGGAGATTTATTGTAAGGAGAAAAATGTTCCAAAGATGGCCAAACATATACCTCTAGTTTTGTTGATCACTCTTAAGATCATCAAGAAGAGTTAGCAGAGCCAGAAGGGCCTACCCATAATCATTGCAGTAGCCAGGAAGAGACCAACATGGTCCTATGACACTTTGCAGGATGGAAAGATATATAGCATTGATGAGCCATATCACGAGGAGATGATGGCTCCATCGGTGGTGAGGCATGTGACCCCACCAAGTACCATCTCAGAAGGAGCTAGAGTTCAGAGGGAGTCAACCCTCACGATCTAGTAGAGAGGAGCAGCCTCCCCAGGAGCATTCATAGGAGACTTCAAAGGAAATAATCACACACAGAGGGAGCATATGGCTCCAAAGATTATATAGCATCATATGGAGTCAATATTCAAAGGGAGCATGGATACTCAAAGTGAACCTGATCTCAGAGATAGTCAGTGGCTTAGAGACTTTCATTCATAAAGTATTCCTCCTCAGATTTAGTTGGGAGAGMGAGACGTCTTCTAGGACTGACAGACAGATGCCATGGGTTGAGGAGGCTAGATCGAAGCTTTAGAGGCTTCAAGGAGATATGAGACCTCTGGGGAAGATTCCCTTGTTTCAGTGAAAGAGGAGGAAACCAATCAAAAGGATTGGGATATGGATTTTAGCATTGATACCAGAAGGGAAGTCAGTGGTGACTTCCAAATTAATCTACAAGATCAAACATGTTGTTGATGACAACGTAGAAATGTACAGAGCCTGCTTTGTGGCTAGAGGATTCTCCCAGCAAGAGGGAGAATATTATGACGAGACACTTGCTTCAGTAGTCAGAAAAAGTATACATAGATCAACCACAAGATACATGAGAATGAGTCTCCTGTTTGCAGATTAAGAAATATTTTTATGGGCCTAAGCAGGCACCCAGGGCATGATATGCCAAATCAAAGAATTTCTTGATGAGCTTGGGATTTACCAAGAGTAAAGAAAATTCCAACCTTTACTACAAGCTTGTGGATGGTGGACCAGTGATATGATTGTTGTATGAAGATGACATGTTTCTAATAGGAGACAAGAAGCTCATCAATGAGAGTAAGAGGAAGCTTGCTACAGAGTTCGAGATGAAAGACCTAGGTATGATGCATTATTTCTTAGGTCTAGAGGGATGGCAGAGACCGAGTGAGATTTTCCTTAACCAAGGAAAATATGCTATAGAGATTCTAAAGAGATTCAGAATGATGGATTGTAAATCCATGCCTACACCGATGGTGACAAATCTGAAGTTATTAAGTGATACATCTTCAGAGACAGTGGATGCCACCATGTATAGTTAGATGATTGGTTCGTTGATGTACTTGAAGAACACAAGGCCAGATATATGTTTTGTGGTGAACACATTGAGTTAGTACATGGCTGAGTCGAGACATATTCACTTGATTGAAGCAAAACATGCGACGAGGTACCTGAAAATGTTGCAAAATGGAAGAGTACATCTAGATTTTGCTTTAGTTTAGGATAATCTATTATCTCATGATTTAGCAGGAAGTAGACAAGTGTGGCACTCAGTATGGATGAGGCAGAGTACATAGCAACATGTTCATCTAGCAACGAAGCAGTGTGGCTTCAGAAACTATTTGCAGTATTGTTTGATCTGGAGTTAGAGGTGACTTGTATCTGGTGTGACAATCAAAGTTGTGTGAATTTGACAGAGAACCCAATGTTTCATGACAAGTTCAAGCATATCGATATCATGTACCAATATATTAGAGATATGGTGAAGCTCTAGTATGACGCTACAAATGAGCAGATAGCAAACGTCTTGATCGAGCCTCTGTCGAGAGTGAAGATAGAGTACTTCAGGGACAAGCTTGGTGTGGTATGGAAGGACATACCCTTCTGATAGGGTATGATGTGTTACATATGCGACTCTAGATAACAACATGGGATATTGCTACTCCATTGAAATAGTTTGGTACACATAGCTACTCTAGTGAAATAGTCTGGTACGCCAAGATATTACTACTCCAGTGAAATAGTCTGGTACACATAGTTATTCCAGTGAAATAGTCTGGTATGCTGAGATATTGCTACTCTAACGAAATAGTGTGGTATGCATAGCTACTCCAATGGAATAGTCTGGTACGCATAGCTACTCTAGTGAAATAGTATGGTACACTGAGATATTTCTACTCCAGTGAAATAGTCTGGTACGTATAACTACTCTAGTGAAATAGTCTGGTACGCTGAGATATTGCTACTCCAATGAAATAGCCTAGTATGCATGTTATTGATTGTGGCACTGGTCTGTTAGCACTCTGTAAATTTGTTGGGCTGATAAATAAACGACATAGGTAACTATTTCAACCAACTTTAGAGATGGGTACTAGCCTACTCAGCTCAGAGAGGGCTCTCTCGTGTCACTAGATGTTTCTTTGGGAATTGATGTCTCGATTTAGTTTGTTTTGGTTTTTTTTTATAAAGTTGTTGGCAACGAAGGGGAGGGACACTTAGCGCTATGGAGTCTAAATCCTAAAAGCGAATGAAAACAATGACTGGCCAATAGAACTCTCCAGAGGATAAAGGCTAAATGAGGCGATGATTCTGAGTTATAAATTGTACTTATGCATAGTGTAAGAAGAAAGAGAAAACAAGTAACTGCATTAGAGCATTACTGAAATGAATCCTGAATTAGTTAGGAATAAAATTACCCATTTTAAATTTCTTAAGCTGAGAGCATCACGAGATGAATTCTGAGCTTTTAACTATCCAATTAAAACAGAAGAAAATGCAAATGGAATTAAAGAACATAGGAAATACATACAAGGAAAGGAGACAAAATTCATATCACCACCATTAGAATCTTTTCATAGAGACTTCAAAATCTTCTGCATATGTATTCAATTCAACTCCAGAAAATTACAATTGAGTTCAGAACAACTAAAAGGTGCCCTTGCACTTCTGCCAACATTAATACATTCATAACTTCTAGCATTTATACAATTCGAGTTCCTTTCAATTAGAAACTGATTACAATAGCTGAACTGAAACGTTTCAGCTTCTAAAAATGACTACAATAATTACATTTGACAGTTTCAATATGGGAACCGATTACAATGATTGATCAAACAAAAATGCTTCATGAACCCACAACTGATTCCTCTAACTCTTTAGCTTCTGTCTTTTCCATCTGTCCCATTCTGGTCCTCTAACGAATCATCGATTCTGATGACACCTGGGCATTATTTGTTGGTTCCCGAAAAATTACATCTTGTTTTTCCTAGCTGCACTATCTCCTTCCACTGCAAGTCGGAAGGGATCTCGTAGTCCATAATTTCCTTGATCAGGATTTCTAGGTCAATGCAAGAGGCATAAGTCATGGTCGACAGCCCGATATTCACTGTCTTGAACTGATTCAAGATCTCAAAAGATGTGGTCAAATACTCCACCAGGTTTGTTCCTTTCAAGTTTTCCTCCAGGCTTTCGAACTTCGAGTGATCCATTCTGCATTGGGCGAGGTGAGAGCTGTATTCCTCCTAATCATATAATTTTCCTTTTCCATCCCAAAATGGTGGGAGGCCTTCGATGAACAACTCTTCAAACAAATCCTTAAATTCTTGTATACTCTACTCCATCTGTATGGCCTTGGTTTGGACTAATTTCAGCAGGTTATGCTTGGTAATGACTCTCCTAGCCTAGATGATCAATGTAGTCCTGTCTTTGACCCCAATGGTCTAGAGTTCAGTGGTGGGGATGGAATTCAATAGATTTATAGCATTCTGGGCCCACTCTAAGGGTTTCTTCACCAGTGTTTCACTCACAACAGTGCACCTGCTTCTGGCTGTGATGGCCATGCTATCTTTGTCATTTATGAAATTTAGGTACACCCTGAACTTGGAAGCTTCAACAACAATAGAATCCCAGATGATATGTTTGGCTCTCTGCAACAGTCCTTTGCCCTTCAACCTTGTCTTCAGCTTGTCCACTCTTTCTTGCAAAGCTTGATTCTCCTTCTGGAACTAGGCCATCTTCTCATCCTTTGTTTTCAATTCTTACTACAACTTTTCTATATCTCCCTTAAGGATTTTGATTTCTCCTGCCTTCAGGCTAACTTGTGACATAGCCTGGACAACCCCTTAAGTGCTTGGACCAGTTTTTGTAGTACAAGGTACAACTACAACCATTTTTGATACTTCTGTCTGTCCTTGTGACCAATTTACCTTTTCTTTCTCTAGTTGTAAAATCTTGGCCTTGTAATTCAATGCTTCTTGTCGAAATGTCTCCTTCTCCCATTCAAGAGAAACCAATTCTATTGTTTGTGTATGCTCTGTGGCAGACATTTTTAGTTTTTTCTTCAAACTTTGAATCAACTCGTCTTTCTCTTCTATGGAGGATTTCACTCCCTGAGGGCCTTGAGATTCTAATATATTGACTTGAGTCTGGCAAGCTCTGCTGGATGCTTTCTCCTGTCTCAACTGCCCCTCCAACTTAAGTGCATGCGTTGACAGTCTTGAATTCTTCAATATCAGACCCAAGTAATCTGAATATAACATGTCATTGGTGTTTCTGTGGAATTTCACCTTGTCTGGAGCACTGATGTTGTCATAATGCAGCTTAACCTCATAAAATTTATCATCATCTGCAATTGCTATGTTGAGTGTCCTTATCTCTACATCCCTGACTATGAAGAGAGAAGACTTGTGCTGATAAATATTTTCTACATTTGGGATCAACTCTCTTATTTCACTCGTGGCCAAGTTTCCTTTCTCAACATATTGCCTTGCCAAATCTTCTTTAGATTGATAGGCTGCTCCAGGTGCCTTATCAAAGATGTGTTTTTTTCCTGTTGAAAGCTCTTGAGATGATTTCACTTTGGGGCATGGTTCTTTTACCAGCTTCTTCATTCCTGGTGCCACCCTCCACCATATCCATAGTTACTTGTTCTTTAGGCTCCTCTTCCTCCAGATCCACTATCTGTGGGGATTGTGTGATCTTCATCTTTTTAGGGTTAACCTACTGACTGTTGATTCCTAGGGCCTTTGAATTGCTTCTCTTGGTGTAGACACTTACTTTTGGAACTTTGAGTATCAAATTAGGAATAGTCTGTTGTGTCTGAGTCTTATGTAGGGTTGGCCCTACTTGTTGTGTTTGAGCAGGCTGCAAGATGGCTTCCATCTCAACACAGGTTTCCAAATTTGCCAATTTGTCAAAACCTTCAACATACTCATGTTCACAAGGGGCATGTTTGTTCATCAATATTCTTTTAGATATGACCTGATGTGGGTCATATCTTCTCCCTTGTAGCTGTGAAAATCCAAACTCCTTGAGTTTGGCCTGGATTTGAGATAAACGAGATCTAGTTTTTACAACAAAGGGTCCTATGATGAAAGGAAATTTGAAGTTGGATGCTTTGTGCAGTTTCAGGAATTGTTTTGTCTCTGAGATGATCCTTTGCCTGATGAACTCCAGGGAAAATACTTTGGGTGTCAGAAAAATAGGCAGAAGGTAAGGGGTCTCTTGACAAACATATACCCAAATTACTGTAGAATGCATGGACAACACCCAATCTCCCACTTTGTTTTCTGGATTTGGTTGCAAATAGATTTTCATGTCCTCTGGGAATCTTGGCAGGCTGGTGTTGAAGATCAGGCTGTAAACTCTGGACATGATCTTATTTATGAAAATGAGCATTGCGATTATTTTTCATTCAGTTGATATGAATGTGTCTTCAGGGAACTCTTTATCGTTTGTCTCTAGGAACATCTTTAGCAAGTATGTGTAATACCTGAAGTGGAAATTCACTATCTGTTTGTGTACATTATCACCCCGAAATGCATCCGGTGGCGCCACGTGGTCTCAAGCCAAAACCACAATATTCTTTTCTGCCCGCTTTCAAGTATTAGCCTTCGCACTATTTCTTCGCCCGAAATGATCCCTGACCATTGATCTGCGGTGCCTGAGTTCTGTGGCCCGCTGGGTCCCATCAACTCTACACTCTCGCTAGACTTAGCCTCCTTCTGCTAGATATGGCCCTGTCCTCTAATTTATCGTGCCTCTACACTAGTTTAGCCTCTTGCCAAGTTCCAAAACTAGATTCCATACAAAAAATGTTATAGTGATAACATGATCAACATGACCTTGCACAAGGTCAGCAGATGTCGAGCCTTTGGGGCTGGTGAGTTACCCAACTTTTAAAGCTTGGCAGGCCAACCTATGTGGTTGGAGGTGTTTCCTACCCTTGGGCTAGATCGGTATTATGTGCTCACTACATCACCTAATCCTTGTGATTAGATGCATGGTCGTTGTGGACCAGTTTCCTGGTGTGCCAACCATAGGTTACTAGTTCTTTATGAACTAGATGTTACATTCTATGTGAGCTGACGAGTTACTAGTTGTTTATGAACTAGATGCCAGATTATGTGTGAGATGACAAGTTAATAGTTCTTTATGAACTAGATGTCATATTCTGTGTGAGCTGACGAGTTACTAGTTCTTTATGAACTAGATGCCATATTCTATGTGAGTTGGAGAGTTACTAGTTCTTTATGAATTAGATGTCAGATTCTATGTGAGCTGACAAGTTACTAGTTCTTTATGAACTAGATGCCAGATTATGTGAGAGCTGGAAAATTACTAGTTCTTTATGAACTAGATTCCAGATTCTGTGTGAGCTGGAGAGTTGTAGTTGCCTAGACTTCACTTAGATTGGGTAGTAGCGTAGTTCTGTGCAAACTGACTCAACTACATATTCCAGAGCCTATGCGGCTATGATGGTGATACTTGTGACATGATCTGTTTGATTATGAGATAGCATGTGTGGCTATTCTACTTGTTACATGATCTGTTTGATCATGAGATGGACGTGTGGCCATGATACTTGAGACATGATCTGTTTGATCATAAGATAACATGTGTAGCTATGGTGATGCTACCTGTAGACTAGTATGCAAAACCATGTGAGTCTTTCCCATGCCATGTGATATGGATGGATGTGTTTGAGACATTACATGAAAACATCTTAGTTAATAGCTCCCTAGTTAAGAGGGAGTGTTGATGTTTTGGTAGTTGCGGGAGGTATTAACCTCCAAGTGTAACCTTTGTACTTAGATTAGAATATTCCAGAAGTAAGAGAACCATTAAAAATATGTGTGGAAACCCTAGAAGAGAATTCGACCCAAGGAGAATAATAATAAAGAAACATATAACCAAAAAATAGAAGTAGGCCTTGCGAGAAAAAGTCAAAATAAATTATATTTGCTAGAAAAGACAGGTCGACCCCGTGGGAAAAGTTCACTAGCAAAATAAGTATAAATAAGGTGATGCCTTAGCTCATTTTTACACTCAATCACTAAGTAGAAGGAGGGCGAATCTTTGAGGAGCAGTAACTGCAATTGTAGTAGAAGGAGGCACAAGTCTGGAGAGGGTGGTGCAACAATTGTCGTGGTGTAATTTATCTCAGTTGGTATCTCTCTTGTGTGCTTCTCTTGGTAAAGGTGCACTTATATTAGTAGAGGTAATTTCTATTGGTATTGTGTTGCTACTGCAACAATGGTGTTTCTAGTTACGGTTCATCTATTGGTTCTAGTGTGGACTTGCTGTAATCATTCTATCTAAGGAAAGGTTAGTGTGCTCGGGGGTGGCATAGTGAATGCCTATGGCTGGGTGAAAATGATGTGACATTGTCTATGGTTAAACGATCATACCAAAATTTTAACACATCCTTGTGAGCATTGTGGAAAGCACAATCCTTGTTCAGAACGATGTTCTAAACGCAAGAAACCTGCAAGAGTAAAGAACCACTATGGGTGGATGACTTATTGGTAATGGTCATCAACAATCAAGAAGATATATCAGTCATACCGAAGATTTTTTTCTCAAGTATTGACACATCTTTCAGTGGAGAGATTTGCATCTTCTCACCTCAGTGATCCAACTTCATATACAAGTGCAAACAAAGTTGTGCATGAAGAAGTTTGACTTTTTCTTTCTAATCCAATCAAACCTTGGAAAGAAATCAAAGACAATAAGCATAGAGCAGGTATTAGATATGAAAAGGAAGACACCTTTCATACTCTGGATTATACCAAGCCAATCCAATTCCAAAGTGTTGGATTTCGTCAAGAAGGTTCATATTCACATGCTCTAGTTCAAGAGTAGATTCTGAAATGCCAACATTGTCATCGATTTGGACACATGAAAGATCAATGTTTTGATCTCCATGTTTGTGAGCATTTTGGAAAGCATAATCATCCTTCAGAAATATGTTCTAAACACAAGAAAACTGCAAGAGTAAAGAACCACTATGGGTGGATGCCTTATTGGTAATGGTCATCAACAACCAAGAATATATATCAGTCATACCAAATGATTTATTCTCGAGTATTGACACATATTGTAGTGGAGAGATTTGCGTCTTCTCACCTTGTACTTAACAGGGGGGGAATAACATCAGCGATTGATAGTCATGATTCAATTTTTGAATTCCCATCAATTGAACAATAACAAGCGAGCGTGATTTGGTTTGTGGTCATCCAAAACCACCAGAATGGTTTGTGGTTTTCCTTAAACCACCACTTACTAGAAGACTTACAACTTATACTAGACAATGGTTTGTGGTTTTCCTTAAATGTCCATTTACTAGAAGACTTTCAAGTTTTGCTAGAAAACAATTTATGGTCATCTTTAAAATAGCATTTGAGAGCACTTCCAATTAGTAGAAGACACTGACTTCGAGCTTCTATCTAACTTAGGAAATTTTACGGGAACCATTGAGCCTTAGAGACAAGTTCTAGGGTTTGTGGTCTATCTTAAAAAACCACCACCATTTAGTAGAAGGCATTAGCCTCTGCTATCCATTTGGTTTGTGATCATCCCAAAACCACTAGATTTAGAGAGCACATTCATCCATTGGAAGTTGTCCACTTCCAAATTTCAACTCTCTTCTTGGACTCACATACGTCCCTTCGAATTAAGGGGCAATGTTGTAAACTCAATCCGTTAGGGTTACTAATGTGAAGGAATATGGAACAATCCATCTTCGGGAGTCCAAGAGACCTCTTGGAAGATGAATCCAAAGGTCACATCAATGTATTTATAGATGTAGCATGTTAATGAATAATATGAGCTCACACTTATCTACATTCATGTGTTCCTTTGAATAATCATAACCACCACTTAATATACCATTTTTTACATGTAAGGCAACCTCCAATTCAAGCACCTTCAAATAATTCAATAATTTAGAGGTCAGAATCGATCCTAAAATTTGATGAGACTTGAATTTTCTAGGAACACCCTTATGAAGAGTTGATGTATTGCTATAGAGCATGATTTTTTATGGGGTGTAGAGTCCTTGTGTGTGTGCTGGGGGGGGGGGAGACATGGCGAAGTTGTTTGACACCCCAGAGTCAATTCTTAGCTTCCATCGGCATGATCAAAGTGAAATTAAGTACACATGCATGTCTAATGGATCAACTTGATCTTAGTGCATGTTAATAGGGTACTTTATCTTATCAAAGGCTAAATGTCGTTAATTAATAGCACCATATGGTTACATGATTTTATTGTATGTCAATAAAACATTGCACACATGGATACAACCCGAATTTGTGGATATTGTTATCACATAATTTGTCGCTTGTGCAAAGCCTTCACAAGTGACACAAGGGTGACACAAACGAGAATATTTACCCACTGTCACGTCAGATAAATACTCCCCTCATTTCAATGATGGAAGAATAGCCCACAAGGTAGGATTCCCAACGACCCTAGGGGAAACAAGGGTTTTAAAGGGAAAAGGCTCAAGGATTCCCCACAAAATCATGAAACAGGTTTGTTATAGCGAAAGTTGTAGGTTGGGAAAAGCCCAACCCAACCACAAAGCAAGTGCTACAACATGAACACTACACTCAATGTCACCTTGATGTAGGTTCCACACTTCAAGGGTGACTAGGTCACTCTAGGGAGGTGATCTCGGTGACCCTCGGGGGATAGAGAAGGATGAAGGGAAGTGTAAGGAGAATCCCCCCAAAAGGTCAAGCGATGGAAGAAAATATTGGTTGAAAATGGTAAGTGAATAAAGGTAAATGGATACCAAGTAAAGAGATAGTTGTTGGTCCACGTGTACCTGCAAGACAAATGGATACTCCCTCCAAGGATCTCAAGTCAAAGCATCATGATGAGTAAATAAATTCAATAAAAGAGCCATTAAAGCATGTATACCAAGACTACATCATACAAACATGTGCCTAATAAACTAGACGTTTTGAAAAGTTTGGTTGTGCGAGGGTTGGCATGGTACTTCTTTTCAAGGGATCAAGCCCCCTAAGTCTAGGAACAACCTTATCTTAGTCATGTGTATGAAATGGAATGGATGGGTAAAGTACTCAATGGGAATGGGGTTCATGATATGAAAGGGTCCATAGTATCTCATTTATGGGTGACTTTGTGAAGGGTGTGTCATACCTTCGTCCATAATACATTTTTTCCGAGCCCGTCAATTTCCTTTTATCTTTCTTTATTTGTATTTTCTTTCAATATAGAATAGGGTGAGTTGAAGGCCACTACCCTGGCATGGTGACTAGATATCGACAGTGTCACCCACAAGTACTTTAAAAGAAATGAGAAGGCTGGCTCCTGATGAGACCCCCTTTCCCTCAGCGATGCAACTAAGAGCCATTACCTTGGTGTGATGGCCATGTTATCCCTGTTTTGTGGATAACTAAGGAGATTGTGTCTCAAGGATCTCAGGTTGCAGATATGGAGTGCCAAGATACCACATGACCAACAATATACTTTTTCACAACTAGAGACCCACATCACCGCCACAGTAACCCAACACTTGGTCATCATCCACACCAACTTGCCACCACAGGTCGCTTGGGTCTTGCTCCATGCGGTACAAGTCAGGTATGATGGTGGGTATCATTTTAATTTTTTAGGAATTCTAGCTTGTATATCAAAGGTTATTTTTTATTATGAGACATCTGCTTTGGAAACTATGCCTTTTACCTTATTTAAATGTTGGTGGTTGGCTTGGGGCACTCAAGTAGATGGTCACCTTAAGATGTGGTGTTTCTGGGAGCTTCCTTTGATGAGTCATTTTTCCACTCCCGACCATACTTACCACTTTACATCATTATTTCCCCTCATGACATCATCTCTTGGGATTTTGTGGTAGACTGACCCTAGAAGGGACCATTCCTCATTCATGGGAAGAAGGGGCTGAAGTTCTAGAGGGGAGTTAGCTGACAAAATATAAAAGTCTAATGAAAGAACCTTCCAGATGATTCACCTAGGGGATCCCAAGAAAGCAATGAAAAGTTTCTTCGAAAGAAAATAAGGACCCCATGAAAAGAATAAATAAAAACACTTAAAGGAACAATTGAGGGTAGGGGGTCCCAACGCGAGCCAACCTATTACGTCCATGTGTATTTAACTCTATGAAATTACCATTTATGGCCATCACACCAAGGTAGTGGCTCTCAATTGGATGGCTGAGGGAAAAGGGGGTCTCATCACGATCCAACCTTCCCATTTCCGTGAAAGTACTTGTGGGTGACATTGCCAACATCTGGTCACCACGTGAGGGAAGTGGCCTCCAACTCACCCTATGCTATATTGAAAGAAAATAAAAAGAAAGAAAGATAAAAGGCAACCGATGGGATTGGAAAAAATGCATTATGGACGAAGGTGCAAGACACCCTCCACAAAGGCACCCATAAATGAGATACTATGGACCCTTTCATATCATGAACACCATGCCCATTGGGTACTTCCCCCATCCATTCCATTTCATTCACATGACTTAGATAGGGTTGTTCCTACACTTAGGGGGTTTGATCCATTGAAAATAAGTACCATGCCAACCCTCCCACAACCAAACTTGGAAAAACGTCTAGTTTCTTAAGCACATGTTTGTATGATGTAGTCATGGTATACATGTTTTAATGGCTCTTTTATTGAATTGATTTACTCATCATGATGCTTTTACTTGAGATCCTTGGAGGGCGTATCCATTTGTCTTGCAGGTACATTTTGGTGGCTAGTTTTGGAAGAACAAGCCTAGCTTGGGTTTCCATGAGGCCAAGCAGCCCATAGGATGGATGACATAAGCCCATATGCCAGACGATAGAGAGATGCTTTCAGAGTCCTAGGAGACAACTAGATAGACATAGCCCACCCTTTGCATGCCAAACGACTTGCCCATAAGGGGAAAAACGTCACTCCCTAGGGTCTTGATGTCACATTTGAGGGGCATATGGTGGTTGTTGATGAATTAGAGCATGACACATGGAATTTTTAGGTGGAGAGGCTCTGGATGATTTCCACATGGCTTTTGGAGGCCCTACTTTGAATCCCAACTCCAATGACTTGCTCAATTTGCACAAATCGTCCTCTTTCAAGGGATGACGTCACCATTGTTTTAGGGTTTTCTTTGTGCAAAAGTGAAATTAAAGATAATTTTTAAATCTTGTCTTTGTAAAGGGGCAAGATTAGGGATGTTGATCCCTAGTGTTGTGTTTTCCCTAACATTATGTGGACAAACTATGTTCCCTACATTTTGTATAAATAGAGATCATAAGATCTCATTTTCATGACATAACTCTCCATTGTGAGAGGCTCTTGGAATAGAATTTTTACTCTCTTTGGCTAGTTATCTCTCTTGTTCTTTTGTTTATGGCTATGTCTTAGTTATGGTCGATGGAGATGGTGCGCTAGCCTTGGAAGGATTTCTTCATTGTTTTTTTGGTGGTTAGTCTAGCTTTTATTGCCTTTTAATGCTTGAAGGTGCCATTTATTTCATTGTACTATCATTTGTACAAGTTAAAGGTTCCATTTTCTTGATCCAAGTAGGGAGTATTAGGGAATACACCCCTACTTGTGTTTCCACCATTTTATTGCTAAGGGAATATTGCTTCATAAGGATTTACTAAGAGGAGTATAATTGTATACACCCTCCTAGTTAAAACCCTAGCTAAGAGAAGCTTGCCTTGGGGAGTAAAAGGGTTTACACCCCCAAGGAAGTAGCCTATATAGATTCTTCATATTCTCTTGACTCCATTAACCATTTCTTAAAGGCACTAGTCATTTACTTATTGCATGAGAGAAATAAATTGCTGCCTTGGTAAACGTACAAATTTCAAGTTTTGAAGTTGTCTCTTTTGGATAATGATCTTGATGCCTTGGGGATTATTCCTCCCTTAGGGTGTCCCATTTCTCCCAAAAATTCTTATTTCTGTAGTAAAACTAATCTACAGCCATTAGGGCTACTTTAAACTCTAACCCTAACTGCTAATATCTCACAAACTAACCCTAGACCAACCCTCTAACTTTGCTAGTTTAACCTACTAACCTAGGTGCATCTATTGGGATAGTTTTTGACACTTTTTATGGTCAGATTTGTTGTTGTAATTCATTGAATGCTACAACCATAAGGCTGATATAATTTGCAAAAAATTACTTTTATGACAACCATCTTTATTCAGTCTTGAAGTGCTATTTTCGGTCCACATTGGTTACTAGTTTTATTGTTGACATTGCTAACTAATATAGACCTTTTACTTGCTGATTTGGATGTAATATATTGCTGATTTACTAAATTGTATGCTGCTGTATTTTAGGGACAACAAGCTTAACTTGTTGATCGATCACTATACTTGGTTCGAAAAGTGTATTTTCTTGTGTCTCGGGCAGGTACAAGTGCACCGATAACTATCTCTTTACTCGGTGTCCATTTACCTCTCTTTACTTACCATTTTGAACCAATATATTCTTCCATCACTTGACCTTCTGGGGAACTTCTCCTTACACCTCCCTTCATCCTTCACATTCCCCCTAGGGTCTCTGGGATTGCCTCCTAGGAGTGACCTTAGTCACCCCCCAAGTGCAGGACCTACATCGAGGTGACATTGGGTGTAGTGTCCCATAGTTATAGCACATGATTTTGTGGTTGGGTTAGGCTTTACCCAACCTACAACTTGTGCTATAACATTTTGGCGCATTGGTTGTACGATTTCACCTGACACCTTCGAGACTTGATCTTCAAGGTCCCAGGACCCCAGGTAAGTAGGTAAGTCATCTTTCTTTCTTACATCTTGCATTTTGTTTGCTCATATTAGTTTAGTTGCATTGCATTTTCATTTTTCTCTACTTCTATTATTGTTTTCATCATTATATATGTATACTTAGCAAAAAAAATTGTCAATTTTTTTTTTCTAGCTTAGTTGGTTTTGATTATGACCATATGAGAATGAGGATGAGTAGGCCATCCTGCACTTGATAGTTTGATGTTTCCTTGCAGGAACATGTCTACCAGAATATGCTGCAGTTCCCATGCACTCTACGGAAGAACATGTCCCCAAGTAGGAGCCATATGTTATCCCCATTTTGTGGATAAATAAGGAGATTATGTCTTGAGGCCCTCAAGTTGCAGATATGGAGTGTTGAGAAACCACATGACCAACAATATCTTTTTTCACAACTAGAGACCCACATTGCCACCACAGTGACCCAACACTTGGTCATCATCCACACCATCTTGCCACCATAGGTCACTTGGGTCTTTCTCCATGTGGCAAAAGTTAGGTATGATGGTGGGTATCATTTTAATATTTGAGGCATTCTAGCTTGTATATAAGAGGTTATTTTTTATTATGAGACATCTGCTTTGGAAACTATGCCTTTTACCTTATTTAAATGTTGGTGGTTGGCTTGGGGCACTCAAGTATATGGTCACCCTTAAGATGCGGTGTTTTTGGGAGCTTCCTTTGATGAGTCATCATTCCACTCTCGACCATACTTACCACTTTCCATCATTATTTCTCCTCATGACATCATCTCTTGGTATTTTTGGGTAGACTGACCCTAGAAGAGACCATTCCTCATTTCATGGGAAGAAGGGGCTCAAGGCCCAGAGGGGATTTAGATGGAAAAAGATAAAATCCTAATGAAAGAACCTTCTAGATGCTTCACCTAAGGGATCTCGAGAAAGCAATGAAAATCTTCTCCGCAAGAAAATAAGGACCCCATGAAAATAATATATAAAAATGCTTAAAGGGTTAGTTGAGGTTAGGGGGTCTCATAGTGAGCCAACCTATCACATCCATGGGTATCTAACGATATGAAATTACCATTTATGGCCATCACACCAGGGTAGTGGCTCTCAGTTGCATGGCTGAGGGAAAAGGGGGTATCATCATGAGCCATCCTTCCAATTTCCATGAAAGTACTTGTGGGTGACACTATCGATATTTGGTCACAAAGAAATTAAAAGAAAGAAAGATAAAAGGCAATTGATGGGCTTGAAAAAAATGCATTATGGACGAAGGTGTGACACACCCTCCACAAAGGCACCCATAAATGATATATTATGGACCCTTGCATATCATGAACCCCATGCCCATTGAGTACTTCCCCCATCCATTCCATTTTGTTCACATGACTTAGATAGGGTTGTTCCTAGACTTAGGGGGTTTGATCCATTGAAAATAAGTACCATGCCAACCCTCCCACAACCAAACTTGGCAAAAATTTTAGTTTCTTAAGTACATGTTTGTATGATGTAGTCCTGGTATACATTCTTTAATGGCTCTTTTATTGACTTGATTTACTCATCACGATTCTTTGACTTGAGATCCTTGGAGGGCATGTCCATTTGTCTTATAGGTATAGGTTGGTGGCCAGGTTTGGAAGAACATGCCTAGCTTGGGCTTCCATGAGGGAAAGAAACTCATAGGATGGATGACATAGGTCCATATGCCAAATGATAGAGAGATTCTTTCAGAGGCCTAGGAGACAACTAAATAGACATAACCCACCCTTTGCATGCCAAACAACTTGCCCATAAGGAGAAAAACGCCACTCCCTAGGGTCTTGACATCACATTTGAGGGGCATATGGTGGTTGATGATGAATCATAGCACGACACATGGAATTTTGAGGTGGAGAGGCTCCAAGTGATTGCCACATGGCCTTTGGAGTCCCTACTTTGAAGTCCAGCTCCAACGACTTTCTCAATTTGCCAAAACGTCCTCCTTCAAGGGATGACGACACCTTTGTTTTAGGGTTTTCTTTGTGCAAAAGTGAAATTAAAGAGAATTTTTAAATATTATCATTGTAAAGGGGTAAGATTAGGGTTGTTGACCCCTAATTTTGTATTTTCCCTAATATTATGTGGACAAACTATGTTAGCTACATTTTGTATAAATAGAGACCATAAGATCTCATTTTCATAACATAACTCTCCATTGTGAGAGGCTCTTTTACTGAATTTTTTTCTCTCTTTGGTTAGTTCTCTCTCTTGTGCTTTTGTTTATGGCTATGTCTTGGTTATGGTTGATGGAGATGGTGCGCTAGCCTTGGAAGGATTTCTTCATTGCTTTTTTGGTGGTTAGTCTAGCTTTTATTGCCTTTTAATGCTTGAAGGTGCCATTTATTTCATTGTTCTGTCATTTGTACAAGTTAAAGGTTCTATTTGCTTGAGACAAGTAGGGAGTATAAGGGCATACACCCCTACATGTGTTTCCACCATTTTATTTCTAAGGGAATATTGCTTCATAAGGGTTTACTAAGAGGAGTATAATTGCATACACCCTCCTAGTTAAAGCCCTAACTAAGAGAAGCTTGCCTTGGGGATTAAAAAGGTTTACACCCCCAATGAAGTAGCCTATATAACTTCTTCATATTCTCTTGACTCCATTAACCCTTTCTTAAAGGCACTAATCATTTACTTATTGCATGGGAGAAATAAATTGTTGCCTTGGTAAACATACAAATTTCAAGTTTTGAAGTTGTCTCATTTGGATAATGATCTTGATGCCTTGGGGATTCTTCCTCCCTTAGGGCATCCTGTTTCTCCCAAAAATTCTTATTGCTATAGTAAAACTAACCTACAACCATTAGGGCTACTTTAAACTCTAACCCTAATCACTAATATCTCACAAACTAACCCTCTAACTTTGATAGAGAGATACAAACCATTATGTTATGCTAATTGCTTGTTTACTGCATCGCACAGAGGATACACACCATTATTATGAACAATATCTACACTTGTAGAACAACAACACTCCTTCATTATAGTTTTTTGCATAGAAATGGCCAAATCAAAGGTAAAGTACTTAGCAGAAAAGAAACTTCACGTTGCTCTGCAATGATACATACCAATTACTAGTTAAGAGCCATAGGTGAATGTGCACTATTTAGGGTATAATCACATGCAAATTTCATGGGGACATAGAAACCCTAATGGTTGCATACTGCAGATGAGGCTGAAATGGAATGAGGATGGCAGACTGGTAGACTTGCAGATAGAGGGTTGCAAGATAAAGCACAAGGAATCAAGTAGACAAATAAGGATCTGGCACCAAAGTGTGTGCCCAACACAGGCATAGAGACGTTTCTGCAAATTGGAATGAAAACGTCTAGGAATAAATGGAAAACTACCGTAGTATAACTAGGCCTAAGAACTAAGGCGCTCTGATATCACTACATGAACACAAGAATGTAGCGTGATTGTTCATTTCATATTCATTCAGGTTAGTAACCTTAATGGATTATGTTTCCATTATTACTGATATGTTAACCTAGATCAAACTAGTAAAAGATTGAAATATGATGAAAGTAAAAGATTAATAACTAAGGTGCTATGATATCATTGAAGGAACATAAGAATGTAGCGTGAGATTGTTCTTTTCATATTGTTTTTTTCACATTCCTTCAAGTTAGTAACCCTAATGGAATATGTTCACCATTATTATTGATATGTTAACCTAAATCAAAGTAAAAGATTGAAATGCATGTAGTAAGTTATTTATCTTGTCACAAGATATAAATACATGAAAACTTAATTCAATGTTAATAATCTTAAACATGATAAAACATCCTAAAATGACTAGTGGTATATTTTTGTCCCTTAAATATGTTAATATTTTATGTTGGTTATTCATAACGAATTAAATCAATGCACATCAAATTTAATAGTATATCATTTATAACAAATGTCACAACCAACATTTTTCTTTTGTGGTCATGAATTTCTCTCATTGTAAAGGTGCTTTAATGATTCATCTACTACTAATATACTAAAACTTTAAATGACATCATTTGATTATCTCACTATAACTAAAAGTCTCTTGTGGTCATGAATTTCTCTAATTGTAAAGGTGCTTTAATGATTCATCTACTACTAATATAATAAATACAACTAATATAATAAAACTTGATTCTATGGAGAATATGCTTTTAACTAATGACATCTAAGAATACATAAAGAAAAGGGTCTTTAGACATTGGAACAACCAATAGAGTAGGAGGGATAAAATGTGAGTGGGCTCTCATTTTCCTTTGGTCAACTAGGAATACCGACTAGGAATGCATAGCACCTACTCCTCATGATTAGCTTGGTTAGGGTCACATCTTTTCGTAAGCAAATTATAGATGAAATTAAAGTAAAAAAGCATGGTCATCTTACCTATTAACTATGTTAGTTC
>SNQJ01S0022907.1:255734-266640 GCA_010110895.2 Picea sitchensis | reverse complement strand
AAAAAATGTCACTCCCTAGGGGATTGACACCACATTTGAGGGGCATATGGTGGTTGATGATGAATCAGAGCATGACACATGGAATTTTGAGGTGTAGAGGCTCTGGATGATTTCCACATGGCCTTTGGAGGCCCTACTTTCCAGCTGAGCTCCAACGACATTCTCAATTTTCCAAAACGTCCTCCTTCAAGGGATGATGTCACATTTGTTTTAGGGTTTTCTTTGTACAAAAGTGAAATTAAAGAGAATTTTAAACATTATCTTTGTAAAGGGGCAAGATTAGGGATTTTCACCCCTAATCTTATGTTTTCCCTAATATTATGTGGACAAACTATGTTAGCTAGATTTTGTATAAATAGAGATCATAAGATCTCATTTTCATAACATAACTCTCCATTGTGAGAGGCTCTTGGACATAAGTTTTCACTCTCTTTGGATAGTTCCCTCTCTTGTGCTTTTGTTTATGGCTATGTCTTGGTTATGGTTGATGGAGATGGTGTGCTAGCCTTGGAAGGCTTTCTTCATTGCTTTTTTGGTGGTTAGTCTAGATTTTATTTCCTTTTAATGCTTGAAGGTGCCATTTATTTCATTGTATTATCATTTGTACAAGTTAAAGGTTCTATTTGATTGAGCCAAGTAGGGAGTATAAGGGAATACTCCCCTACTTGTGTTTCTACCATTTTATTGCTAAGGGAATATTGCTTCATAAGGATTTACGAAGAGGAGTATAATTGCATACACTCTCCTACTTAAAACCCTAGATAAGAGAAGATTTCTTTGGGGAGTAAAATGGTTTACACCCCCAAGGAAGTAACCTATATAGATTCTTCATATTCTCTTGACTCCATTAACCCTTTCTTAAAGGAACTAGTCGTTTCCTTATTGCATGGGAGAAATAAATTGCTTCCTTGATAAACGTACAGATTTCAAGTTTTGAAGTTGTCTCTTTTAGATAATGATCTTGATGCCTTGGGGATTCTTACTCCCTTAGGGAATCCTCTTTCTCCCACAAATTATTAATTCTGTAGTAAAACTAACCTACAGCCATTAAGGCGTCTTTAAACTCTAACCCTAACCTCTAATATCTCACAAACTAACCCTGGACTAACCCTCTAACTTTGCTAGTTTAACCTACTAACCTAGGTGCATCTATTGGGATAGATTTTGGCACTTTTTGATGGTCAAATTTGCTGTTGTACTTCATTTAATTATACATCCATAAGGATGATATACTACTGCAGAAATTTACTTTTATGACAACCATATTTATTCAGTATTGAAGTGCTATTTTCGGTCCACATTGGTTACTAGTTTTATTGCTGACACTGCTAACTAATATAGACCTTTTACTTGCTGATTTGGATGTAATCTATTTCTGGTTTTCTTAATTGTATGCTGTTGTATTTTAGGGACATAAAGATTAAATTTATGATCCATTACTATACTTGGTTGGAAAAGTGTCGTTTCTTGTGTCTCGGGAGAGTACAAGTGTACCGACAACTATCTCTTCACTCGGTATCCATTTAGCTCTCTTTACTTACCATTTTCAACCAATCTATTATTCCATCACTTGACCTTCCGGGGGACTTACACTTACAACTCCCTTCATCATTCTCATTCCCCCTAGGGTCTTCGGGATCGCCTCCTAGGATTGACCTTAGTCACCCCCCAAGTGCAGGACCTACATCAAAGTGACATTGGGTGTAGTGTCCCATAGTTGTAGCACATGATTTTCGTGGTTGGGTCGAGATTTTCCCAACCTACAACTTGTGCCATAACATTTTGGCGTCGTTTCCAGGGAGGATTTTGAATCCTCTTCGTGCCCTAAAATGACAATTTTGGCAAGTCTCTTTTCCAAAGCCTTCACCCCGAGCTTATCTGGTGACTCCACTCCAAGAACTTACCCATTTTCCTTTGACAAACCTTCTTCAAAGTTTGTCTGGCGAATCCACCATTCCACGAACCTGCCTTTCCATTACTTACCTTTCCCCTGCTCTCCCCTTTCATTCTTTGATAATCCTTTCTCTCCCCCGAAAACACATTTGAGGTGTTCTTTCACTCGATGGGACTATGGCACTTTGAAATCAATCAAGACCCCGCCATCCCTCATGGAAGGAAATTTTGCAGATGGAAAGGGAAAAAGATGCTAATGAAGCCACTGAAGAGCTGATGAATCAAGTAAAAGAGATGCTTGAAGAACATGATTATATTCCAAGAATATCTTGATGAATGTTATCACAGTGAATATTATGAGGAGGAATTTAATGAAGATGAAGTGCTTTCACTTAATGACCCAGATGAAGACATCCAAGCAACTATTCCTCCTATGCATCAAGAAGAGAACACTATGAGTTATGAAATTTTCAAGGATCTTGATGACAATTTGTTCCATGATCCTGGAAGTGAAGGAGCACTAGAAGAGACCTAAGATACAATTGATCAACATATTGACACTTTCATACAGATTGGAAAATGTGGATGGGACATGAACCTTTTCACCTTTGACATAGATCCCACTTACGACGTTGAGGACATACCCCAAATAAAGGATTTGTTTCCATGTATATATGACTCAGATGTTTGGGATGGTGATGGTGACATGATCACATATTTTCTCGATCCATTTCAGAACGACTTGTCACAACATCTTCAGGGTGATCCATATCCTTTTTGAGGATACATATTTTTCCTATGAGGATTTTCAGACATTTTCACCCTTGATAGAGTACCAAGACATAGCCATCTAGGGGTAATCGAAGGTTCACTCTATAAAGAAGAAGTTTTTTCATATTAGGGATTCTCATGAGGATTCACAGATGAAGATGCAACACTTTTCTTCTTCTAGACCTGAGCCCGTCCTGTACCTCATTTCTTCCCGTTGGGTGAAGCATGGGGTCTTCTTGCATTATCTCACATATTCTTAGCCTTTGGGGAGCAGTGATAGTGTTGATGAGGATGAATATGAGCCATCATCTACATATGTCATTCCACTCCAGATATGGATAGATCAGGCATATGGATATTCTTGCAAATAGGAGTTTCAGGACCATCGAGATTGTGGTTTCTCTTTCAACAAGATTTCCTCCCTCCCACCCATTTCCATGATTTTTATTTCATGATTGATTATATTTTTATTTATGCTCATGATTAGTATGTGCTGAACTGATCTTTGTTGTTTCACATGATTAAGCACACGGGGAAATGTCTTCGTCCAATGATCAGGTGGTTGCACTAGTTGTACGATTTCACCCGACACCTTCGAGACTTGATATTCAGGGTCCCAGGACCCCAGGTAAGTAGGGATGTCATCTTCATTTCTTGAATCTTCCATTTTGTTTGCTCATATTATCTTAGTTGCATTTCATTTTAATTTTTATATACTTGCATTATTATTTTCATCGTCATATATGTATACTTAGTTAGAAATTTTGTCAAAATTTTCTTTTTCTACCTTAGTTGGTTTTGATTATGACCATATGAGAACGAGGATGAGTAGGCCATCCTGCTCTTGAAAATTTGATGTTTCCTTGCAGACACAGGTCTACCAGGGGATGTTTCTATTCTCATGCACTCTACGACGAGCACATGTTACCAAGTAGGAGCCAGATGTTATCCCCATTTTATGGATAACTAAGGAGATTATGTCTCAATGCCTTTAGGTTGAAGATATTGAGTGCCGATATACCACATGACCAACAATATCCTTTTGCATAGCTAAACACCCACATCGCCACCACAGTGACCCAAAAATTGGTCATCATCCACACCAGCTTTCCACCACAGGTCACTTGGGTCTCTGTCCATGTGGTACAAGTCAGGTATGATGGTGGGATTCATTTTAATATTTGAGGAATTCTAGCTTGTATATGAGAGGTTATTTTTTATTATGAGCCATCTGCTTTGGAAAATATGCCTTTTACCTTGTTTAAATGCTGGTGGTTGGTTTGGGGCACTCAAGTAGATGGTCACCCTTAGGATGGGGTGTTTATGGGAGCTTCCTTTGATGAATCATATTGCCACTCCTGACCATACTTACCACTTTACATCATTATTTCCCCTCATGACATCATCTCTTGGGATTTTGTTGTAGATTGACCCTAGAAGGGACCATTCCTAATTTCATGGGAAGAAGGGGTTGAAGGCCCAGAGGGGAGTTAGCTAGAAAAATATAAAATCCTAATGAAATAACCTTCCAGATGCTTCGCCTAGGGGATCCCGAGAAAGCAATAAAAGGATTCTCCGCAAGAAAATGAGGACCCAATGAAAAGAAACAATAAAAACGATTAAAGGATCAGTTGAGGATAGGGGGTCTCATCATGATCCAACCTATCACGTACATGGGTATATAATGGTACGAAATTACCATTTATGGCTATCACACCCAGGTAATGTCTCTCAGTTGCATGGCTGAGTGAAAGGGGGTATCATCACGAGAAAACCTTCTCATTTCAGTGAAAGTACTTGTGGGTGAAACTATTGATATCTTGTCACCACACCAAGGTAGTGGCCTCCAACTCGCCCTATGCTATATTGAAAGAAAACACAAAGAAAGAAAGATAAAAGGAAATTGACGAGCTTGGAAAAAATACATTATGGACAAAGGTGCGACACACCCTCCACAAAGGCACCCATAAATAAGATACTATGGACCCTTGCATATCATGAACCCTATATCCATTGAGTACTTCTCCCATCAATTTAATTTCATTCACATGACTCAGATAGGGTTGTTCCTAGACTTAGGGGGTTTGATCCATTGAAAAGAAGTACCATGCCAACCCACCCACAACCAAACTTGGCAAAGCATCTAGTTTCTTAAGAACATGTTGGTATGATGTAGTCCCGATATACATGATTTAATGGCTCTTTTATTGACTTGATTCACTCATCATGATTCTTTGACTTGATATCCTAGGAGGGAGTATCCATTTTTATTGCAGGTACAGGTTCGTGGCCAGTTTTGGAAGAACAAGCCTAACTTGGGCTTCCATGAGGGAAAAAACCCACATGATGGATGACATAGGCTCACATGCAAGACAACGGAGAGATGATTTTGGAGGCCTAGGAGACAACTGGATAGACATAGCCCACCCTTTGCATGCCAAACGAATTTCCCAAAAGGGGAAAAACGTCACTCCCTAGGGGCTTGATGCCACATTTGAGGGGCATATGTTGGTTGATGATGAATCAAAGCATGAAACATGGAATTTTGAGGTGGAGAGGCTCTGGATAATTGCCACATGGCCTTTGGAGGCCCTACTTTGCATCCCAACTCCAACGACTTTCTCAATTTTCCAAGACTTTCTCCTTCAAGGGATGACATCACCTTTGTTTTAGGGTTTCCTTTGTGCAAAATTGAAATTAAAGAGAATTTTTAAATATTATCTTTGTAAAGGGGAAAGATTAGGGTTGTTGATCCCTAATCTTGTGTTTTACCTAATATTATGTGGACAAACTATGTTAGCTACCTTTTGTATAAATAGAGATCATAAGATCTCATTTTCATAACATAACTCTCCATTGTGAGAGGCTCTTGGACTGAAATTTTAGCTCTCTTTGGTTAGTTATCTCTCTCTTTCTTTTATTTATGGCTATGTCTTGGTTATGGTTGATGGATATGGTGTGCTAGCCTTCGAAGGATTTCTTCATTGTTTTTTTGGTGGTTAGTCAAGCTTTTATTGCCTTTTAATGCTTGAAGGTGCCATTTATTTCATTGTATTATCATTTGTACAAGTTAAAGATTCTATTTTCTTGAGCCAAGTAGGGATTATAAGGGAATACACCCATAATTGTGTTTCCACCATTTTTTTGCTAAGGGAATATTGCTTCATAAGGGTTTACTAAGAGGAGTATAATTGCACACACCCTCCTAGTTAAAACCCTAGCTAAGAGAAGCTTTCCTTGGGGAGTAAAAGGGTTGAAACCCCCAAGGAAGTATCCTATCTATATTCTTCATATTTTCTTGAATCCATTAACCCTTTCTTAAAGACACTAGTTATTTACTTATTGCATGGGAGAAATAAATTGTTTCCTTGATAAATGTACAAATTTCAAGTTTTGAAGTTGTCTCTTTTGGATAATGATCTTGATGCCTTGGGGATTATTCCTCCCTTAGGGAGTCCTATTTCTCCCACAAATTCTTATTTCTGTAGTAAAAATAACCTACAACCATTAGGGATGATTTAAAATCTAACTGTAACCGCTAATATCTCACAAACTAACCCTAGACTAACCCTCTAACTTTTCTAGTTTAAGCTACTAACATAGATGCATATATTGGGATAGATTTTGGCACTTTTTGATGGTCATATTTGTTGTTGTACTTCATTGAATTCTAAATCCATAAGGCTGATATACTGCTGCAAAAATTTACTTTTATGAAAACCATCTTTATTCAGTCTTGAAGTGATATTTTCGGTCCACATTGGTTACTAGTTTTATAGTTGACATTGCTAACTAATATAGACCTTTTACTTGCTGATTTGGATGTAATCTATTGCTGATTTACTAACTTGTATGCTACTGTATTTTAGGGATACAAATATTAACTTTCTGATCCATTACTATACTTGGTTGGGAAAGTGTATTTTCTTATGTCTCGGGTAGGTGCATGTGCACCGAAAACTATCTCTTCACTTGATATCCATTTACCTCTATTTACTTACCATTTTCAACCAATATATTATTCCATCACTTGACCTTCCGGGGGACTTCTCCTTACACATCCCTTCATCCTTCTCATCCCCCTAGGATCTCTGCGATCTCCTACCTTGAGTGACCTTAGTCACCCCCCAAGTGAGGGACCTACATCGAAGTGACAATATTAGGTGTATGTCCCATAGTTGTAACACATGCTTTTTGTGTTTGGGTCAGGATTTTTCCAACCTATAACTTGTGCCATAACAGGGCCTCAAAATGATGCTGGAAGTTTAGAACCCAAAAATTTGTAGAAAACCTGCCAAGGTGGAAACCCCTATTTTGAGCTAGTGGAATAGGTGGGTGGACACCGATTTCCACCTGGATCAATCCTCCCCCCTAAGGAAGTAATGGTCTCCATTGCGTGAAGGCCCCGGGGAAGATTTTTCTGAATCTGAACCTTGGTGAGATGCTTGCCTTGCTGAAGAAGCTATCCTGCTTAGCTTGTTGAAGGCTATTATGAACCTATTGTTGGAGGGGTTAGATATGTTTACCCAATCTTACTGCATGATCTTTCGGAGTGTGGGAGGACTTTGTCGGTCAATATGCAACATGAAGAACATGCAGGGATTTATCATAACATGGTTTGAATGGGCAGTGTGGAGGCACCCCCGTAGGTGTAGTAGGAATATCTTGGTGCTCTTATACAATCTTGTTGATCTGCTTTTGCTGGATAGAAGGGTCTTGGGATGAGGTTTCAGTGGTTGTAGTGTCCTTCTCTTCTGACCAGATTGTGAAGAGGCTAAAATTTTCGGTATGAGAGATTACTTTTAGAAACGTTTTTGTTGGTACAGTAGTCATAACTACCTCTAGTATCCTATAGGGCTGACCCCCTATAGTAACAATGAAACTATAGGGTTGAGACCCATAAAAAACATTGTTATCCCCAACTTCTAGGAATAACTAAGGATATGATGTCTCGAGGCCCTTAGGCTGCAGACATGGAGTACCGAGAGACAACTTGACCAATAGTGTCCACTTGCACATACATAGACCCAACTCCATACCATAGGTCCAGGTTCATCACGACGATATCCACCACATCAACTGGCATATAGAAGGCATTGGGTATTGCTCCATGAGGTACAAGTCAGGTATTATGGTGAGTGTCATTTCAATATTTGAGGCATTTGGATTTGTTGAATCTATTACTGCTTTTGATTATGTAAAGTTTGCTTGGACATTATGCTCTTTTCCCTGTTTGACTTTGATGGTTGACATTGTGCCCTAGTAAGTGGGTCATCCTTAGGGATAGGTTTTCTACTGGGAGGTCCTCTTGAGGATTCATCGTGCCATTCTTGACCATACTTGTCACTTTCCACACTTCATCCCCTCATCTCCTTACCTTTTGGGATTTTCAAGTGTATTGACCCAAGAAGGGGTTGTCCCTCATTTCATGGGAGGAAGGGGTTGAAGGACCATAGGCTTCTACATGGAAAAAATAAGATCCAATCATTAAACTTCTATATGCTTGCCCAGGGATCTCGACAAAAATGAAATGTCTCTCATAAGAAACTGATGCGACCTGTAAAAGAATAATTAATAACATATGCCAACTAGGGTGGAGCATGTGTGGAGATTGTTTTTATTGCTTAGTTAGAAGCCCCACACATGTTTTCAAATTAGGGAAGCATGATGTGAACAAGGTAGTTTTTAATGCTTAGGTAGAATCCCCCCCTTGGATTCAACCTGGAAACATCCTAAAATAATAAAAGGCAATAAATGGGCTTGGAAAAAGGTTGCATTGAAAATGAAGGTGCAACACACCCTCTACAAAGACATCCATTAATGAGACACTACGCCCCCTTGTATGTCATGAACCCCATGCCCAAAAGTATTTCCCTCATCCATCACACCAAATCCACATGACTTAGGAGGAGGTACCCTCAGGAAAAACCCTAAAATTGAGGTACGATTCACCCAATAGGTCATTTTTTCAACCCTCCCATACCTAAACTTGGAAAATTGCATAGGGTCTTTGAGAATTGGTTTATTTTGATGAGGTATTTTGGATGTACTTTCTTAGATGGATATTTTATTGATTTTATTTACTCATCATGATGCATTTGACTTGAGATCCTTGGAGGGAATATCCATTTGTCTTTGCAGGACCTAGCTGGTGGACATATTTGAAAGAACAAGCCTAGCTTGGGATTCCATGGGGCTTGAATCCCACAGGTTGGATTCCAAGGGCCCACATGCCAGATGACTAAGAAATTACTTTGGAGTCCTAAAATACATCATGGAGGACCTCACCTAGCCCCTACCACTCAAATGACTTGCCTAAGGAGGCCAAAACGTCACCTTTGAGGGTTTGACGTCATATTAGGGCTAGGGTTTGGTGGTGTTGAGGACACTTGGCACATTTTGGAGGAAGGAACCCTTGGATCATGGAAGAAAGGCATTGATTGAATACCATTGTCCTTTGGAGGCTTAACATTCCCTTCTCCAACTCAATGATTTGACCAAAAGTGCCAAATGTTTCCCAAAAAGAGGGTGACATCATGTTTTAGGGTTTCTTCTATGCCCAAAAGTATCAATTAAATAATATTATTTTGTAAAGGGGAAAGATAAGGGATGTTGACCCCTTATATTGTGCTTTACCCTAAATTATGTGGACAAACTATTTGCTAGAGGATTTGTATAAATAAAGATCATTTGCATCTCATTTGGATCATAGCTCTCCCATTGTGAGAAGACTAATGGATGAAATTTTCACTAGACTTGAGCATTTTGGTATCTCTCTCTCTTGAAAATGATTTTTGGTGTTATCTCTTGGTGAATGGATGAGGCTAAGTGGTGCACACCTATTGGAGGGTTCTTTACTTTCTCTTGGATGGTAATTGCTTGGTGAACTAGGGTTTGATCTTGCATCTTTCTTGGAATTGGTAAGGAAAATGTGCAATTGTTAGTTCTTTCTTGCTTATTCTTGGTCATTGTTGGTTGAAACCCTAGGAGGAGTATGTTGTATACACCCTCCATTAATATTCATCTTATTTTCTAAGTTTATAAGTCATTTTTGCAAGGGTTTCTAGGAGAAGTACGAGTGTGTACACCCTCCTAGATTTTCCCTAGTTTGATTGGCATGCCCTAGGGAGTAAGATGATTTACACACCTAGGGATTTTGTTGATATAAATCATACTTCTAAGACTCCATTCACCCATATTTTAAAGTCACTAATATGAAATTCTGCATTGGAGAAATAAATTGTTTGCATTGGTAAACGTGTTTTGGTGAGATATCAATCTTGTTCAAGTTGGAATATTTTGTGGATGCCTTGAGGTTGATAACCCCTCTAGGGAATCCTAGTTATATTAGTTTTATTGGAGCTATAAAAACTTAAAAGCTACATCCATTAGGGCTGCAACAAAGCATCTTCTTTGTTTAACTTTAACTTGCAATTTGACCATGGAATTTTGCTAGTAACCCATTATTTTCATTGTGCTACTAATTGGTGAAATTTTGGTTGGATTACTTGTTTATTTTCATGGATAGAAGTTTATTCTGTAGAAAATCACTGATATAGCCACTTGACTGTCATAAATATACTCTGAAAACGTATCCTTACAACCATCTAATACCACTAAAGTTGTGCTAAAGTGTTGAGAACTTATCTACATGTTTTATGATTTATAACTCAACTAATATTTGATGCTTTAAGTGGTTAAATATGCAATAGTTACTTGATTTCATTACTGTTATATATATATATATATATATATTCTGCAATTAGGGACAACAATATTAACTTCCTTTTCCACCTAACATATAATTCGTACAATTGGTTTTCCTTGTGTCTTGGGCAGGTACAAACACTCTCAGCAGGTAGCCAAGGACTTGGCAACCTTAAACCACTCCTAAGACTCATCCTAAAGCCTTATTCCATCTAGAAACTTCACATATAGGGGATTTCATTTCATAATCTCACTTTCCGTCTCATTTACCCCTAGGGTCACTCGATATTCTCCCCTTGTTGTGATTTTCATCATCACTAAAGTGACGGGAATACCTATCTAAGGTGACAATGGGTAGGTTTTATCTTAGTTGTCGTCATATTGTGGTTTGGGTTGGGATTTTCCTAACCTACAACTTGTGCGATAACATTTTGGCGCCGTTGCCGGGGAGTATTTTAAATCCTCTTCCAAACCCTATTGACATTTTGGCAAGCTACCATCCCAAATAATTTACCCCTAGATTTCCTGGAGACTC
>SNQJ01S0022907.1:211867-246511 GCA_010110895.2 Picea sitchensis | reverse complement strand
CCAAGGATCTCAAGTCAAAGCATAATGATGAGTGAATCAAGTCAATAAAAGAGACATTAAATCATGTATACTAGGACTACATCATACCAACATGTTCTTAAGAAACTAGACGTTTTCAAAAGTTTGGTTGTGGGTGGGTTGTCATGGTACTTCTTTTCAATGGATCAAACCCCCTAAGTCTAGGAACAACCATATCTGATTCATGTGAATGAAATGAATTGGATGGGGGAAGTACTCAATGGGCATGGGGTTCATGATATGCAAGGGTCCATAGTATCTCATTTATGGGTGCCTTTGTGGAGGGTGTGTCACACCTTCGTCCATAATGCATTTTTTCCAAGCCCATCAATTTCCTTTTTTTTCTTTTTTCTTTGTATTTTCTTTCAATATAGCATAGGGCAAGTTGGAGACCATTGCCCTAGCGTGGTGACCAGATATCGGTAGTGCCACCTGTTATAGCGCAATTTGTACTTGCCCAAAGCCAAAGGCAAGTGGATACTAAATTGGCATAGCATGGAGGATGTCGTATCACGGTCACCTTAATATGACACCTCTTTCTATATAGGATTAGTACCCTAGGGGAGACGTCCCCAGTGACCTGGGGGTTTGAGAAGGCTAAGGTAAAAGTTATGAAAAAATACCACCCCTCTCACAGGTCACTCATACAAGAAATTCCAAGGTTTTATTGAGATGAATCAAAAGATTATTTAAGTGTTCCTGCCCAGAACAAGACAACAAGCAGAAAAGAAATGTTATTTGCAAGCACCATACGATGTTAGTGCTTCATAAAACCATGAATTCTTGAAAGATAAACAAGTTGATGTAAAATTGAAGCAATATAAATATTTATAACAGCAATGTATATTTACCAACAGATACACAATTATTCCACAATAATGCTTAAAAAATGACAAGAAATGATAGCCTGAAATTGACACAATGATAATAGTTGTCAGAAGCAATAATGGAAATGTATAATCAGATTTTAATCTTGCTTTTAGGATGAATTTGTTGTTGTTATAGATGGCTCTAGCAATATTTTGCAACAACAGAAAATTGATAGTTGAGTTAGTCTAATCTAGATTTAGAAAAAGTTAGTAAAGGTCTTAGGGAATATGGTTTAAGAGTTGTTTTGGTCAATCAATCACTTGAAAGGAGTGAACTAGTGCCTTTTAGGGTAATGGAGTCAAATTTTGCAGCAGCAATTCTTAGAGGAAAACACAAATGATAATGGGTGATATAAAGGGATGAGTAAGATGATTGAGGTGTTAGTAACCTAAGGCCTCAATATCTAAAACCCTAGAAGGAAAAAATGCTAGAAAGTAGGTAACCCTAGGCCCTAGCGATTTCCTTCTTCCTTAGATCAAGCTTGAAATAAAATATATGAAGCTAATGAAGCAATGCTACTAGAGTGCTACAAAGGTAGGGAATTAGTGTATTCTTCAAAAGAGATGTTTTCTATCAAAATCAAGTAGGTGGAAAATTATAAGGAAAAGGACAATAACATGTGCTTCTCCCCTAGGGTTTCAAACTAGCAATTTCATAATATTAGAAATGAAAAAGCAAATGTACCATTACCATTCAAAATAAATGAGTAATTTCATATTTTACTTACTTCATCAAGAATAATCTAGACACAAAACCCTAGTTGAATACTTTCCACAATAAAAATGCCAAAACACACCAAGAATAGCCTCTCCAAGAAGTTGTGCACCACTTAATTTCAGCCAAGTACCCTTAAAGAGGGACAAATTTCAGACCTCACACTTGTGTGAGTGAAATATGATGAAAAAATAAGAGTTTTATCTCTCTATTTATACAATATCAATGAACTTTAATTAAATTTAGGTCAGAAAAGGCCGACATGGCCATATTACATCAAAAATCCAGTTTTTACATAAATTTAAAGAATTATACCCTAAAAAGTGCAGTAGAGGTGATATCATTCCCTCTTAGGTTGTCGTTGGGCCTCATAGGTGGGACGTCATGTTCCATGAGAAAAATGTTAAACCTTCCAAGGCCTCTGGATGATGCCACATGTGCCACTTGGCACAACTACCTCCATCATGTCCATTTGGCGTTGGGTGACGTCTAGGTTCACAAGGGTGACATCATGGGCCTCCAAGGCCAACGTTCAGGGGGGAGATAAATATCCCCCTAGGCCCAGGCTTGCCAAAGTGTCTCTGGTGGAACGCCTTTCTTTTATCTGGTGCAAGCCTCTAGTGTCTATTTTCCCCTGGCTGGGGTCACAGCATCCATCTGGTGGTATTTTATCCCCATGGAGGTCAGAACTAATCATCTCCCTGTATGTACCTATCCGTTGAGCATGGTCCTGCAGAAACAACAAGTACACCCTCCATGGGCTCATAAGCCACAAGGATCATAGCAATTTCAATCATTTCTAATAATCAAATTACCCAAACATGTGCATCAAACCCCCCTTTACCCAGACAAATGCTCAAAGACGTTATGTAGTTTAATAAGCCATGTTTGGAGAGGATCTTAGGATTTCCTATTGGGCTAATCCTTCTCAATTTTACGGTGTTTCCCAAGTGAATACCAATCTAGGTCATGTAGATGTATGAGATGGTGTAAGGAATGTTTGGGAAAGGGGTGCAGTGATAACAAGGAAATGTAGGTCTTACCTGTGGGTTCCTCTAYAGACGGCGAGTTGCACCTTGTCATGGATGCCAATGTTTCCTATCCCATTCAATGCCTTTTATTCTTTGTATTATTGTTTTTTTCTTTTGAAGAGAATATCTGGAGGACAATGTCCTGGCATGGTGACCAGTGGTGATAGAATTACCCACAAGCACTTCATGGAAATTAGAAGGTTGGCTCGTGATTAGACCCCCTTTCTCTTGGCTATTCCACCAAGATCCACTACCCTGGTTTGGTGACCAGATGGATGGCAGTGTCATACTACTACATGCCCATGGACCTAACAGGTCGGCTCATGATGACACCTCATATCCACCAACTAGATATTGAGTTTTATCTTATTTTACGGGTCCCTTTTCTTGTTGAGAAGTCATTTATTGATTTCTCGGGAATCCCTTGGTGAACAATCTCAAGGTTTTATTTTGGATTTTAACTTTTTCTAGCTACTTTTACCCTCTGGGCCTTTAGCCCCTTCTTCCCACAAGGCAAGGTACAACCCTTACTAGTTTGGAAAACCCAATTACCGAACCAAGGTAAGGGAAATATGAGAGGGACAATGATGAAAAGTGGAAAGTATGGAAGGAATGGAAAATGATCTTTCATAGACCCACCCAATGGCAACACATCCCTAAGGGAACCAACTTACTAGGGAACTCTGTCATCCCCCCCCAGGTATGGACAAGTTAAAGAGCATAATTTCTAAGAAAACATCATGAAACAAAAGAGAGTTCAGTGCACATATTCAAATGCTTCAAAAAACAAAGTGACAAATACCATGATACCCGGACTCATTACCTCATGGAGCAAGACCCATTGTTTCTTCAGAATCAGGTCGATGGGATGGATGTTGTTGATGTTGATAGATAGGAGGTGTTAAAGAAAATATGGACCCTCCAAGGCCAAGCTCAAGTCATATGGCTCTTGGTACTCCATGTATAGGACCTATGGGCCTTGAGACATAATCTCCTTAGTTATCCCTAGAATATGGGATAACATCACCCACAAGTACTTTCATGGAAATGAGAAGGTTGGCTCGTGATGAGACCCCCTTTCCCTCATCCATGCAATTGAGAGCCATTACCCTGGTGTGATGGCCAGAAATGGTAATTTCATACCCTTAGATACGCATGGACATTATAGGTTGGCTCGTGATGAGACCCCATATCCTCAACTAATCCTTTAAGCGTTTTTATTTATTCTTTTCATGGGGTCCTTATTTTCTTGCAAAGAAGATTTTTATTGCTTTCTCGAGATCCCCTACGTGAAGCATCTAGAATTTTCTTTCATTAGGATTTTATATTTTTCTAGCTAACTCCCCTCTGGGCCTTCAGCCCCTTCTTCCCATGAAATGAGGAATGGTCCCTTTTAGGGTAAGTCTACCCCAAAATCCCAAGAGATGATGTCATGAGGGGAAATAATGATGGAAATTGGTAAGTATGGTCAGGAGTGGCATGATGAATCATCAAAGGAATATCCCACAAACACCCCATCCTAAGGGTGACCATCTACTTGAGTGCCCCAAGTCAACCACCAACATTTAAACAAGGGAAAAGGCATAGTTTCCAAAGAATATGTCTCATAATAAAAAATAACCTCTAATATAAAAGCTCTAATGCCTCAAATATTAAAATGATACCCACCATTATACCTGACTTGTACCGCATGGAGAAAGACCCAAGAAATTTGTGGTGGAAAGTTGGTGTGGATGATGACCAAGTGATGGGTCACTGTGGTGGTGATGCGGGTCTCTAGCTGTGAAAAAGGATATTGTTGGTCATGTGATCTCTCGTCACTCCATATCTGCAACCTGAGGGCCTCAAGCCATAATCTCCTTAATTATTCATAAAATTGGGATAAAATATGGCTCCTACTTGTGTACATGTGTTCATCGTAGAGTGCATGAGAACTACAGCATCTCATGATAGACCTGTGCCTGCAAGGAAACATCAAATTTTCAAGTGCAGGATGGCCTAATCCTCCTCATTCTCATATGGTCATAATCAAAACCAACTAAGCTAGAAAAAGAAAAATTTGACAAAATTTATGACTAAGTATACATATATGATAATGAAATAAATAATGCAAGTATAGAAAAATGAAAATGAAATGCAACTAAACTAATATGATCGAAACACATGCAAGATGAAAGAAACAAATATGAATTACCTACTTACCTAGGGTCCTGGGACCCTGAAGATCAAGTCTCGAAGGTGTCAAGTGAAATCATACAACCAGTGAAACCCCCTGATCATCGGACGAAGACATTCCCCCATGTGATTAATCATTTGAAACAACAAAGATAATTCCAACACATATTAATCATGAGAATAAATAAACGTATAATCAATCATGAAATAAAACTCATGGAGATGGGTGTGAGGGAGAAAATCCTACGGAAAAGAGAAACCACAATCTCAATCATCCTGAAACTCCCGTCTGCAAGCATATCTAGAAGCCTGATATATCCATCTCTGGAGTGGAATGGCATATGTATATGATGGCTCATATTCATCCTCATCAACACAATCACTGCTCCTCGAAGAGTGAGAAGTTGTGAGATAACTCAAGAAGACCCCATGTGTCACCCAAGGGGAAGAAATGAGGTACAAGACAGACTCAGGTATAGAAGAAGAAAAATGTTTCCTCTTCGTCTGTGAATCCTCGTGAGAATCCCCAAGATGAAAAAACTTCTTCTTCATAGAGTGAACCTCTGATTTCCTCAAGATGTCTATGTCGCGGTACTCTATCAAGGGTGAAAATGTCTGAAAATCCTCATAGAAAAGAAATGTATCCCCAAAAGTATATGCATCATCCTAAAGGTGTTGTGACAAGTCATTCTGAAATGGATCGATAAAAAAATTTATCATGTCACCATTACCATCCCAAACATCTGAGTCATATATGCATAGAGACCAATACTTTGTTTGGGGGTTAACTCAACGTCGTAAGTGGGATCTCCATCAAAGGTGAAAAGCCTCATGTCCCATCCATGTTTTCCAATATTTATGAAAGTGTCAATATGTTGACCAAATGTATCTGAGGGCTCTTTTAGTGCTACTTCACTTCCAGTATCATGGAACAGGTTATCATCAAAATCCTCGAAAGGGTCATAACTCATAGTGTTCTCTACTTGATGCTTAGGAGGAATAGAGGCTTGGATATCTTCATCTGGGTCATTAAGTGAAATGACTTCATCTTCATTAAATGCCTCCTCGAAATCTTCAATGTGATAAGCCTCATCGGGATCTTCTTGGAAGCTTCCTTCATAAGCATGTTCTTCAAGCATCTCTTTTACTTGATTCATCATCTCTTCAATGGCTTCATTAGCAACTTTTTCCCTTTCAATCTGCAAAATTTCCTTCCGTGAGGGATGGAAAGGTCTTGATTGATTCCAAGGTGTCATAGTCCCATCGAATAGAAGAACACCTCAAATGAATTTCCGGGAGAGAGAAAGGCTTGTAAAAGCATGAAAGGGAAGAGTAGGGGAAAGGTAAGAAATGGAAAGGTGGGTTTGGGAAATGGTGGAGTCTCCAAACAAATTTTGAGGAAGGTTTTTCAAAGAAAAATGGGTAAGTTCTTAGAGTGCAGTCATCAAGAAAGCTCAAGGTGAAGGCGTTAGGAAAGAGACTTTCCAAAAGTGTTGTTTTAGGGCACAAAAGATGATTCAAAATCATCCCCGACAATGGTTCGAAAATGTTATGGAAAAATTTGTAGGTTCGGAAAATGCCAACCCAACCAAAACAAGCATGTGCTACAACTATGGGACACTACACCCAATGTCACCTCGATGTAGGTCCTAGACTTGGGAGGTGACTAAGGGAACTCCTGCAAGGAGATCCTGTAGACCCTAGGGGGAATGAGAAGGATTAAGGGAGGTGTAAGGAGAAGTCCCTCGGAAGTTCAAGTGATGGAATAATATATTGGTTGAAAATGGTAAGTAAATAGAGGTAAATGGATATCGAGTGAAAAGATAGTTATCGGTGCACCAGTACTTCCCTGAGACACAAGAAAAGTCACTTTCCAACCAAGTATAGTAATGGATCAGAAAGTTAAGATTCTTGTCCCTAAAATACAGCAACATACAATTTAGTAAATCATCAATAGATTACATCCAAATGAGCAAGTAAAAGTTCTATATTAGTTAGCAATGTCAACAATAAAACTAGTAACCAATGTGGACCGAAAATAGCACTTCACGACTAAATAAAGATGGTTGTCATAAAAGTAAATTTTTGCAATAGTATATCAGCCTTATGGCTGTATAATTCAATGAATTACAACAGAAAATATGACCATCAAAAAGTGCCAAAATCTATCCCAATAGATGCACCTAGGTTAGTAGGTTAAACTAGAAAAGTTAGAGGGTTAGTCTAGAGTTAGTTTGTGAGATATTAGTGGTTAGGGTTATAGTTTAAAGAAGCCCTAATGGATGTAGGTTATTTTTATTACAGAAACACAAATTTTGGGGAGAAACAGGATTCCCTAAGGGAGGACGAATCCCCAAGTCATCAATATCATTATCCAAAAGAGGCAACTTCAAAACTTGAAATTTGTACGTTTATCAAGGTAGCAATTTATTTCTCCCATGCAATAAGTAAATGACTAGTGCCTTTAAGAAAGGGTTAATGGATCCAAGAGAATATGAAGAAGATATATAGGCTACTTCCTTGGGGGTGTAATCCCTTTTACTCCCAAAGGAAACTTTCTCGTAGCTAGGGTTTTAACTAGGAGGGTTATGCAATTATACTCCTCTTAATAAACCCTTATGAAGAAATATTCTCTTAGAAATAAAATGGTGGAAACACAAGTAGGGGTGTATGCCCTTATACTCCCTACTTGGCTCAATAAAATAGAACCTTTAACTTGTACAAATGATAATACAATGAAATAAATGGCACCTTCAAGCATTAAAAGGCAATAAAATCTAGACTAACCACCAAAAAACAATGAAGAAAACCTTCCAAGGCTATCGCACCATCTACATCAACCATAACCAGGAAATATCCATAAACAAAAGCACAAGAGAGAGAACTATCCAAACAGAGAAAAAATTCAATCCAAGAGCCTCTCACAATGGAGAGTTATGTTATGAAAATGAGATCTTATGATCTCTATTTATACAAAATGTACCTAACATAACTTGTCCACATAATATTAGGGAAAACACAAGATTAGGGGTCAACAACCCTAATCTTTCCCCTTTACAAAGATAATATTTAAAAATTCTCTTTAATTTCACTTTTGCACAAAGAAACCCCTAAAACAAAGGTGACGTCATCCATTAAAGGAGGAAGTTTTGGAAAATTGAGCAAGTCGTTGGAGTTGGGATGAAAAGTAGGGCCTCCAAAGGCCATGTGGCAATCATCTGAAGCCTCTTCACCTCAAAATTCCATGTTTCATACTCTGATTCATCATCAACCACAATATTCCCCTCAAATGTGACGTCAATCCCCTAGGGAGTGACATGTTTCCCCTTCTGGGAAAGTCGTTTGGCATGCAAAGTGGGGAGTGACATGTTTCCCCTTCTTGGCAAGTCGTTTGGCATCCAAAGGGTGGGCTATGTCTATCTAGTTGTCTCCTAGGCCTTTGAAAGAATCTCTTTGTCATTTAGCATGTTGGCCTGTGTCATCCATCATGTGGGTTGCTTACCCTCGGAGTTCAAGATAGGATTTTTCTTCCAAAATTGTCCAATCAACCTAATACCTGCAAGAAAAATGGATATTCCCTCCAAGGATCTCAAGTCAAAGCATGATGACGAAAGTGAACTGTTAATAAAAGAGTCATTAAATTATGCATACCAAGACTACATCATACCAACATGTGTTTAAGAAAATAGATGGTTTTCCAAGTTTGGTTGTGGGTGGGTTGGCATGGTACTTTTCAATGGATCAAACCCCCTAAGTCTAGGAAAAAACCCTATCTGAGTCATGTGAATCAAATGAAATGGATGGGGAAGTACTCAATGGGCATGGGGTTCATGATATGCAAGGGTCCATAGTATCTCATTTATGGGTGCCTTTGTGGAGGGTGTGTCACACCTTCGTCCATAATGCATTTTTCGATCCCATAAATTGAATTTTAAATTTCTTTCAATATAACATAGGGAGAGTTGGAGGCCACTGCCCTGGCGTGGTGACCAGATATTGATAGTGTCACCCACAAGTAATTTCACTGAAATGAGAAGGTTGGCTCGTGATGAGACCCCCTTTCCCTCAAACTGAGAGCCATTACCTTGGTGTGATGGAAATAAATGGTAATTTCATACCGTTAGATATCCATGGATGTGATATGATAGCCCGTGATGAGACCCCCTATCCTCAACTAATCCTTTAAGCATTTTTATTTATTTTGTTCCTGGGGTCCTTATTTTCTTGTGGAGAATGTTTTCATTAATTTCTCAGGATCCCCTAGGTGAAGCATCTGGAAGGTTCTTTCATTAGTATTTTATCTTTTTCCAGGTAACTCTCCTCTGGGCCTTCATCCCCTTCTTCCCATGAAATGAGGAATGGTCCCTTCTAGGGTTATTCTACCCCAAAATCCCAAGAGATGATGTCATGAGGAAAAATAATGATGGAAAGTGGTAAGTATGGTCAGGAGTGGCACGATGACTCATCAAAGGAAGATCCTAGAAACACCCCTTCCTAAGGGTGACCATCTACATGAGTGCCCCAGGTCAACCACTAGCATTTAAGCAAGGTAAAATGCATAGTTTCCAAAGAAGATGTCTCATAATAAAAAATAACCTTTGATATACAAGCTAGAATGCCTCAAATATTAAAATGATACCCACCATCATACTTGACTTGTATTGCATGGAGAAAGACCCAAGTGACCTATGGTGGCAAGCTCGTGTGGATGATGACCAAGTGCTCAGCCACTATGGTGGCGATGCGGGTCTCTAGTTGTGCAAAAGGATATTGTTGGTCATGTGGTATCTCGGCACTCCATATCTGCAACCTAAGGGCCTCGAGACATAATCTCCTTAGTTATCCATAAAATGGGGATAACATCCGGCTCCTACTTGGGGACATGTTCTCATTGTAGAGTGCATGATAACCGCAACATCTCCTGGTAGAATTTTTCCTGCAAGGAAACATCAAACTGTCAAGTGCAGGATGGCCTACTCATCCTTGTTCTCATATGATCATAATCAAAACCAGCTAATCTAGAAAAAGAAAATTTTAACAAAATTTCTAACTAAGTATACATATATGATGATGAAATAAATAATGCAAGTATAGAAAAATGAAAATACAATGCAACTAAACTAATATGAGATGAAATATGAAAGAAAGAAATATGACTTACCTACTTACCTGGGGTCCTAGGATCCTGAAGATCAAGTCTCTAAGGTATCAAGTGAAATTGTACAACCAGTGCAACCACCTGATCATCGGACGAATAAATTTCCCCATGTGCTTAATCATGTGAAACAACAGAGATAAGTCCATCTCATAGTAATCATGAGTGAAAATAAACATGTAATCAATCATGAAATAAAACTCATGGAGATGGGTGGGAGGCAGGAAATCCTATGGAAAAAATAAACCACAATCTCGATCGTCCTGAAACTCCCCTCTGCAAGCATAGACATAATCATGATCTATCCATCTCTAGAGTGGACTAGAATATGTATATGATGGCTCATCTTCATCCTCATCAACACAATTGTTTCTCCCCAAAGACTGAGAAGATGTGAGATAACTCAAGAATACCACATGCTTCACCCAAGGTTAAGAAATGAGGTACAGGATGGGCTCAATTCTAGAAGAAGAAAAATGTTTCCTCATAGTCTGTGAATCCTCGTGAGAATCTCCAAGATGAAAAAAATTATGCTTCGTACAGTGAACCTCTTATTTCCCCGGGATGGTTATGTCTTGGTACTCTATCAAGGGTGAAAATGTCTGAAAATCCTCATAGAAAAAATATATATCCCCCAAAGGATATGCATCACCCTGAAGATGTTGTGAAAAGTCATTCTGAAATGGATCGAGAAAATCTGTGATCATGTCACCATCACCATCCCAAATATCTTAAACATATATGCACGAAGACCAATCCTTTGTTTGGGGTTTTCCCTCAACATAGTAAGTGGGATCTTTGTCAAAGGTTAAATGTCTCATGTCCCATCCATGTTTTCCAATCTTTATGAAATTCACAATATGTTGATCAAATGTATCTGAGGGATCTTCTAGTGCTCCTTCACTTCCAGGATCATGGAACACGTTGTCATCAAGATCCTCTAAAGGGTCATAACTCATAGTCTTCTCTTCTTGATACGTAGTAGGAATAGTGACTTGAATGTCTTCATCTTGGTCATTAAGTGAAAGCACCTCATCTTCATTAAATGCCTCCATAGAATCTTCAATGTGATAAGCTTCATCGGGATCTTCTTGGAAGCTTTCTTCATAAGCATGGTTTTCAAGCATCTCTTTTACTTGATTCATCATCTCTTCAGTGGATTCATTAGCATCTTTTTCCCTTTCCATCTACGAAATTTCCTTCAATGAGGGATGGTAGTGTCTTGATTGATTCCAAGGTGCCATAGTCCCATCGACTAGAACACCTCAAAGAAGTTTTCAGGGGAGAGAAATTCTTATATGTATTCTCTTTCAATATAGAATAGGGTGATTTGGAGGCCATTTCCCTGGCGTGGTGACCAAATATCATTAGTTTCACCCACAAGTACTTTCACGAAAATGAGAAGGTTGGCTCGTGATGAGACCCCCTTTCCCTCAACCATGAAACTAAGATCCATTACCCTAGTTTGATGGCCATAAATCGTAATGTCATACCGTTAGATACCCATGGACATGATAGGATGGTTCGTGGTGAGACACCCTATCCTCAATTGATCCTTTAAGGTTTTTATTTATTCTTTTCATGGAGTCATTATTTTCTTGCGGAGAATCTTTTCATTGCTTTCTCGAGATCCCCTAGGTGAAGCATCTGGAAGGTTATTTCATTTGGATTTTATCTTTTTCCAGCTAACTCACCTCTGGGCCTTTATCCCCTTCTTCCCATGAAATGAGGAATGGTCCCTTCTAGGGTCAGTCTACCCCAAAATCCCAAGAGATTATGTCATGAGGGGAAATAATGATGGAAAATGGTAAGTATGGTCAGGAGTCGCATGATAACTCATCAAAGGAAGCTCCCAGAAACACCCCATCCTAAGGGTGACCATCTACTTGAGTGCCCCAAGCCAACCACTAGAATTTAAACAAGGTAAAAGGCATAGCTTCCAAATCATATGTCTCATAATAAAAAATAACCTCTGATATACAAGCTAGAATGACTCAAATATTAAAATGATACCCACCATCATACTTGACTTGTACCGCATGGAGCAAGACCAAAGTGACATGCGGTGTCAAGCTGGTGTGGATGATGACCAAGTGTTGGGACATTGTGGTGGTGATGTGGGTAACTAGCTGTGAAAAAGGATACTATTGGACATGTGTTCTCTCGGCACTCCATATTTTCAACCTAAGGGTCTCAAGACATAATCTCCTTAGTTATCCACAAAATTGGGATATTAGGCCCTAAACAACGTTTTTTTGGCCCGCCACATTCACACTGTAGGCTTTAGACAAAGTGTGATGGAAAAATTTGTAGTCCTCATATATACCTTTCAAACGATCTATAGTGCACCCCAAATAGAGATCGTATGCAAAAGTTACACCCTTGGGAAGTTGATGTACCAACTACCCCCATTCGGGCCCGCAATCCTTTTGACGTTTCATCTTCTGGGGTTAGGGTTTTGGATTTTCTTTATGTTAAAAATGCCTCTAGAGCCTCATTGTAATCATTATCATCTTCTTGTGAATGAGCGTAGCCATCACATATCTTCTCAGAGATAAGCTTCCACCATTCTAGTGAGTCATTCACTCTGTAATTTTACAGTTTCTTTACATTCTCTCATTAATAAAAATTGTACATTACTGTATTTCTGTGGTTATTGCAATATCTCTGTATATTTCATTTTTATATCTCTTCCTTCGTTTCATTCTCAAAATAATCTGGATCAAACATGGTTTCGATTTTTTGCTATGTTGCATCTAGGGTATCTCTTGGTATATCCATGTTACAATATGCAAGTAAAATGTTTTTAAAAGAAAAAAATTGTTTATCTAGATGGAAATCTATCAAAAAATTAGGAATCTTAAAAAAACGACACTAAAAACAAATTTTGAATGTCAAAGTTATGATCTTCTAAAGAAAGACATAAAAGCTAACCAAGGTTCCATGTGGCATGTGGATGTTAATCAACATAGTGATGGATGTATAAGAGATTTCCAAGTTGTAAAGAAAAAATTCTACCCTACTTGTCTAACTTTGTCTATAAGCTTACTTTTACAAATAAGGTATTATTTATAATGTAAATAACTCATTTTTATAAAATAGGTCATAATCACTTTTACAATGAAATTACTTTATAACTTAAAGTTGCATGGAAAATGTAATTAAAAATAAAACATTAAAATTACTTTATGAATGATTCACTTTTATAATTAAAGTGCAATGTGCCTTCTAATAAATAAATTAAAATTGTATGAACTTTTTCAAAATAATTAAAAGATAGGAACTCATGACCTCTATTTTAATAAAGTAATTTTAATAATGTTAAAAAAGAGAAAGGGATCTTTTTCCTTTTTTTCTTTTTTCTTTTTTCTTTTTTCTTTTTAATTATTTGTCTCAAAGTGCATGCTCTAGCCCAAAACCCTTGTTTTAACCTATAAAAAGCTTCAACATGGTCACACATGAAAAACAAGCAATTTTTTGGGAGGAAAAAAAATGAAACTTTATAAGCTTAGGATTAGATACCAATTAATTTACCCAAAAAATTCATATTTTCTCTATGTTTCTAATTTGTTGAGATCATAGAAAATGCAGGGAAAATAGCATATGCAGAAGAGAAGACATTTTTTTATATGTTTCTTATTTGTGCAGGGAAAAGAGCATACATAGATCGAAAAGGGAGAAAATTGAGAATAAAAAAATATTTGAAATGAAATATTAAAACAAAATGAAATGATTTTTTTTAAACCAAAATAAAATTGTACACTTATGGATTTTATATAAATGACTATATCTCAGGAAAACATAAACCTTTTTAGGTAAAACAAAAAGGGTTTTCAACTGAAAATGGTGCTTCAAACACACTAGAATGGTTCTCTTCGATAAAAAATGCTCAAGAAAACAAAATCTAGAATTCCTTCATTGCATGCAATGACATAGGTTCAAGATCCCAATCAATAACCAGAGCAGGTTTTCATAAGTACTTTGATACCATGTTCGATAAAGGGTATTTTCAAACAATTCAAACGCCTTAAGGCCACTTCTCACAAAAACAAAACAAAGATTGGTACATTAATGTGTTATGTGGTTAAAACCCTCAAAGAGGAAAATAGTCCACAGCCCCATCAAATGTGGCCACTTGAGGCAATATATATATTTTTCCAGTAGAAAAAAAGCTTTTATATTCCAAGAGTACTCCAAAAGTATACATGTTACAATCTTTCGCTTCAACCTTTTCAGGATTTTTTGATAAAAAAAGATCGTATCTCCATTCTATTCGTTGTTACCTATAATTGTTTTTACAAAAATTTACAGTCCACTTATTACAAAACTTTACATTCCACTTATGTCTCTTATTTGTCATTCAAATAAAAAAATAAAAAGAATTGACAATTACTACCTCTTTCATCTAAAGACGGAACTCCATAGCTTCAGTTTCCACGCCATCAAAGAAATCATAGTACCCAAATACTCCTCTCTGTAACTGAAGCACTTCCTTGGATAGTTCATTTTCCTTGACATTGAGTTCTCTTAAAACATGATGAAAAGAAATCCATTCGAAGGACGGAAAATCCAGTTTGATATCTCTCAAAATATTTTATAGATTGACATTTTGTATTACTAATTTTCCTTGGGCTCATTCGATTGCCAATTTAGAATCCCCCAAAACCTATAGATTTTTAATGTCTTTCTGCTTTGTCATCTCCAAGAGGGTCCACATTGCAATTAACTTGGCTCTGTTATTGGACCCCTAGCCAAGGGCATATCTAATGTAAATGTAGTGGTTTTGGTTGATGAATAGAACTACCCCAACTCCACACAAAGGAGGATGCCCCTAGTTGGCCCCATCAAAATATCCCCAAGGGATGTCATAATCTAATGTGGGAAGAATATGAGTACATTGCTTAGATTCTTTAGGATCATATTTAAAGTCAACATCATGGTTGAGCATAATCGTTGCAATAACCTCTAGAGGAATCCATTTGCATTTAAATAGTTGAGTTGTGGGCCCACCAGATTTTTGAAATCATGATACTTGGTAAACCCGAATAGAGCGTCGCGGCCCTGTCCTAGACCCATAATTGATAGCATTCTTCCAAGATTTCCTTGTTCCAATCAGACCTAACATTTAACTTTTCTTTGACCAACTTTGTAACCTGCCCTGTATAAGGACAAAATACAAAAAACTGAGAAACTGATTCCTCATCACCAATGCAAAGGGTGAAATCATTTGGGCCACATAATCCCCTTTTCACTCCATTATCCCATGTCAATATTTTATTATTCAGAGCAAGCCATAGAGAAATTTTTCATCTTAAAGGAGCTTTGCTTTTCCATAATGTTTTCCACCACCATTTAGGTTGTACTAGGATTATTTCTTCATGCAATGTTTTATATCCAATTTTCGTTTTAAAGGACCCTTCCTTTTGGTTAAAGGACCAGCATAGAGTGTTTGAGGACTCATCGTCCAAAAGGATGAATTTTTTGCACAACCACTAGATAAAGGAGTCCCATTGTTCATGAAGTTCTTGAGGTAAACCTAAAGAGACCGAATCTCACCACCCCAGGCTTCCTCAAATTTGAGGGTCCCCTATACATATATCATGTAAGTGAAAGAGGTTGAGTTTTTTAAGATATAGAACCAGAGTTTCATGTTATCACACAGTCTATACTTGCCTAAATCCTAAAGGCAAGTAGGCCTATATTGACGTAACATGGAGGTAGTCCTATCATCTTCACCCCAATAGGATACCTCTTTCTATTTAGGAGGAGAAGAAACTCACTCCAAGGGAGACATACCAAAACCTAGTTGGTTGATGAAGGGAGATAAGACAAAGGTAAAACCCACCCCTCTCTCTAGGTCACTCAAAAGGAAGAATTCACTTAATATTCGTTGGGTTTAAAGAGAAATTCAAGGTGAATGGTACCTACCACTTACCAATGAAACAACAAACATTAGAAATAACCAATGATATCAATATTTCAAATTAATGACTTCAACATAGAATATATGCTACCAAAACACTCTTATGCATGAAAAGACAAATGTATAGCAGCAACAATATGTCTCGAAATTGCAAGTTATAATGACAAGAATGATATAAAGAATTTTGTTATTTGATAGTGCTTTGTCACTTACAATTTCAAGATTTAAAACAATTCTATAAGTAACTTCAATGGGTTGTCAGAACACTTGTAACAACAGTAAACTAAGTGATGATGATAGCAGCAAAACCACTTCAGAAAGTACTTAAATTAGGCAATTAAACAAACACTTTAGCATATAATGATAGTAGTTTCCCTAGTACAAGTGTTGGGCGGTTTTATGGATAGTTTAAGGGATGTTAAGGGGCTGTAATGATCGTTGTAACAACAGTTGCAACAGAAACAATATCCTTCAACAACCTTCAGAATTTTGCACTTGGAATGATAGCAAGGGGAAGATTAGTGCCTTGGGTGATAGCACCTAGCCTAGTGCAAATTTCTGGGTAGTTTCTTAGGTTAGTATGATCGTTAGGGCTGCAAAATAAAGGTTGTACGAGAAATTATAGCAGTAGAAGTATGGTTGTTAGTGTTAGTGAGAGTTTCAAGAATATAGTTTGAAAGTTTGTTTTGACCTCATTTATCCACAAGAGTATAGAAATCAATGCCTTTTAGGGTTTTATGGAGTCAATAATAGTAACAATATCACTTGGGAAATAAAATAATGATAATACTTATCTATGTGAAGAGGTAGATGCAAGAGGTGTTGGCACTTCTAGGCCTCAAACATCTAGGTCTTTAAGAGAGGTCTTGCTAGAGAGTAGGCACTTCTAGGCCCTAGCGTACGTTCCTTCCTTATCTTTTTGAAGAAAAGTAATTGGTGATTAGAATGGGGTTACTAGAGAGCTATCACTTTAGGGCTCTAATAATCACTTCCAAAAAATGTATAATTGGCAAGATCAAGCTAGTAGAAGAGCTATAGGGAGAAAGAAGCATTTGTTGTTTCTCCCCTAGGGTTTAAACAAGAAATTTCATAATCTTAGACATGAAACAAGTAAATTTTACCACAAAAATCCATTACATGAATAAAAATGCATATTTTCCACTTACTTCACCAAGAATAATCAAGTCAAACCCTAGTTGAAGACCATTCCAACATGAAAATGCCAAAATACACCACCATAAATCTCTCCCAAGAGATGCGCACTAGTTATTTCATCCAATGACCCTTAAAGAGGGAGAAAATTTCAGTCCACCACTTGTGTGTGATGAGTTATGATGAAAATGAATGTCACTTTACGGTTATTTATACCAAAATTTGACCTTTAATTATTTCAGTTCAAAATATCAGGGCCGACCTGGCCAATTTACAACAACAAATCATTTTTACCCAAATAAATTCAATTAGCATCTAAATAGGCCTCCAAAGGTGACGCCATTCCCCTCTAGGATGATATTGGGCATCAAGTGTGGGGCATTGGGAAAAGGATATGAAACATTGGCCCTCCAAAAGCCTAAAAAAATTTCACACGTGCCAAAATCCTCATGAATGCCTCCAAGGTGACATCCCCAACTAACAAGTGACGTCTAGGGTTGCAAAGGTGACATCCAAGGCCTCCCAAGTCCAACGGTTAGGTGGGAGGAGCATGAAACTCTAGGTTTGGGTCTTCCACAATGCCTCAAAAGGAAACGTCCTTCCTTCTTTTAGTGCAAGCCTTCAGTCTCTTCTTACCCTCTAGTTGGGGTTTCAACATCCATCTGTGGGCTTTGAGCCCCCATGAAGGTATGAACTAATCATTCCCTCATGTGTACTTGTCCATCGGGAAAGGTCCTGCAAATACAAAAAGTACGCCCTCCAGTGGTTCATAAGTCATAAGGATAATAGCATGTAAATCACATCTAATAATTAAATTAACCGAACATGTGCATCAAACCCCCCTTAACCCCAAACAAATGCTCAAAGATGTTATGCAATTTGACAAGTCATGTTTGGAGAGGGTCTCAAGGTGTCCTATTGGGATAACCTCTCTTAAGTTTGGGGTGTTTCCTAGGTGTATTCTAGTCCAAGTCATGTAAGTGTATGAGGCACCAACATGTAGTTTAGTGACCAGATAGGTGGTAATTTCATACCGCTACATGTCCATGTTCATAATAGGTCAGATCGTGATGAGACCTCCTATCCATCAATTAGTGCCTTGAGTGTTTATGTTATATTTTGGGTCCCCTTTTCTTACTGAGAATCCTTTCACTGCTTTCTCGAGGATCCCTAGGTGAAGCATATCAAAGGTTTCAAAATTGGACTTTAACTCTTACCAACTACTTTTACCCTCTAGGCCTTTAGACCCTTTTTCCCATGAGGTAATGTAAAACCCTTCCTAGTGTAGCCAATCCCAATGCCCAAAAATGAAAGGGGAGATGGAAGGAATAAAGATGGAAAGTGGTAAGTATGGAGGGAACAGACGATCACTCAGTTATCACTCTATAATTTCCCTTGGTTGTGGGAGGAAAACCACAAAGGTAACATGCAAACCAACTTTAGGCATAGAATCTGGCATTTCCAAACAAGAGAGGGATCTCTCACTATAAATTATGCTTAGTGGCCAGACCTGAAATGGAAATAAGTTTTAGGATATGGTTGATGGCAGGGGAAAGAGGAAAACCATTGGGCATGGAGTCCAATCAAATATAAATGATAAATATCAATGATTGGTTATGAGTGATCCAGGAAGCAAAAGGCAAGGTAGACTATAGCTTTTCAGTTACTTTGTTCATTGCAGTATGGTGGCAGAAAGGAGAATTAGCAATCCATTGTATTTGGAGCATCTCTCTAGGGATGAATTCCAGACACAACTTTAGAAGAAACTTGTGAAATATTTGATTGCCATGAACAGAACACCAAACTCAAGATGAATTTTGTTCATATATTTTGCAATTAAATATTAAAGAAATACATTCAAATGGAAATTACAGTAAAGAAACATATACACAAAAGAGCAAAACAAACTTCAAGACACAATCACGTGAATCTTTGTTAGGAAACACTCTGTACTTTTGGACTGATAATTTCATTAAGCTCTGAAAATGTGTACAATCTACACCAAGAGTATTTTCCTCACACTCGTGCCAACCCCCCATTTAGTCAATTAAAATTACAAAGATATATAGAAAAGACTCTTCCGCAAGCTCAGGAGGTCGAACTCAACTACTTTCCTTCATTTTTGGATCTAGTTACATTAAAATAGGAACAAACTCAAAACTGCCTGCTAAAAAATAGAAGTATGTTTTGATTGCCTTAATTACATTAAAACCACTTTAACAAAACACATCCTAGGTACTTATCATAATGTTTTTTTACTTCAAGTGTCGTTGGAGGTTAGTTGGAATGATTGTTGACCTATACAGGTTGATATGGAGCTAATTTGGTGCCTTTTTCACAGTTGCGTAGCGTGCTGCTACAACTCACTACGCAATTGTGAGCTACATCACTTGCGTAGCGAACTTGCGCAGCACAATTCTAGAAACTGATATTTTTCAAATATATCCTAAACTGTAAACCAGATTGAGTTGATTTTTTTTAATACTTTAATATCATGGTAATTCTTCTTGATAAAAAAAAAATGGGCTAAATCCGACTAATGAATTTTGAGAAAATCCAAAAATGGTTGTAGATGATGGTGGCTCGTTTCTTAGAAAACCTAAACACTTTTGACCTGAAATTATACAAGAGTGTTCATATTAACCTGATGCATCTCTCCTCAAAACTTTGTGGCAAACGGGCGCACGGTTTAGAAGTTATGATAAAAATACACTTACACATCGTACTTGCTCAGCGAATGCTCTATTTCAACCTTCTTCATTTGTGTTGATCACTGCAAGATGTCGAAATATTATCCACTGATATTTTGGCCTATAAAAACATGGTACTAAAGTATGGAACCATTTATCTTTCCTTCAAAACATTAATTCCTTAATCAAAGCTTAAAACCCTAAAAGATTTAAATTTGCAAAACTACGGCTTGATTCATGTGTTGTCATAACTTGCATGTACTTATGTGATGATGAATTTTATGTAACACTTTACAATTGTTGTGGACACCCAATCTGATTTTCATGTCATCGAGATCACCTCTTCACTACAAAAACGATATCTACAGCACTTGTGTAGCGTGTGATTGCTACGCAAGTTCCGTGTATTGTTCTTTTTCAAATCAAAACTGACATGATCAAATTTAATCAGCCTTATGGGATATCTCACCATGCATATGATATGGAAAGTCATAATAAAACAATTTTAAACAAAATTTTCCATGGAATAAGTATATGCATTTCAAATCTTCTAAACAGTTGCATGAATATTTGGTCAAATTGTGATTTGGAGATTTAGCAATGTAAGGCCCAATACACCTTTTGTTTTGCAAAAAATAACCATGATCCTACATACGATCCTGAGAGTGTAATAATCCTGTAAAAACCACTTTTTAGCCAAATTTATAAAAAGTTGCATGTGCTAACAGACTCTTCAAGGATCCACCCAGTAGCAACCCATCTTAAAGGGAAATCAACTTACTAGGGCACAATGTCACCCTTCCAGGATTGAACGAGGCAAAGAGCATAATTTCCAAGAAAACTCCATGAAATGAAGAAGGATGCAATACAACATGCTCAAGTGCTTCAAAAATCAAAGTGATACATACCATGATACCCGGACTCATTACCTCATGGAGAAAGACTCACTGCTACTCCAGGATCAGGGTGGTGTGATGGATATTGTTGCTAGTGATATGCGGACTACACTAAATAAAAGAGAGGCCATATGGGGCCATGCTTAAGTCGTTTGGCTCTCGGTATTGATCCATGTCTAGGACCTATGGGCCTCAAGACATGATCTCCTTAGTTATACCTTGGCTAGGGGATAACATCTGGCTCCAAATCAGGGACATGTGCTCATTGTAGAGTGCATGAGAACCTTAGCATCTCTGGTATGACATGTGCCTGATAAATCTCAACAAAATACATTAGTAATCCCTAGGGTGGTGATATCATCCCTCGTTCATATATGATAAAATAAACAAATAAAATTATCTCTAGTATAATATATGATTATGACCACACACATATGTACAATTGAGACAAAATAATATGCAAATGGAAATACAACTATACTAATATGAAATTCAATGCAATATACAATGGATGCAAATTCCTACCTAACTCTACTTACATGGTTGTTGAATTCTAGGTGTAATCAAATAACCAGTGAATCCATCCTAGAAATACCTCATAATACATGCCTCTATGCTTCATCATAAACCAAAACAATGACAATTCAAGCACAAAAATAACATGAGTTAGAGCATGCATCATATCATAGGAAATAGTAAAGTCTAGCTCATGGAGGCGGGAGGGAGGGACAAAAGTATGCCAAGTCACACTCCTAGAAAGGTGCTCAATCCATCTCATAAAAGGATCGTGAAAGGTCAAGGACTCAAGAGGTTGGCTCAAATAGTTTGAAGGTTGACTACCTTGGACACCATCAATCCCTAAATTCTGAGAAGGGATTAACAAGAATCTAGAGGACGATTGACAATTTCTCAAGGGAAAGCTCAAAGACCAAGATAATAAACTTCTTCTTAAGGTATTCAACCTACCCTTGAATTCTAACAGAAATATTATCCCTAGAGAAAACTTGAGACAAGAGACATGTTCCCCAATTGTATCCTTAGTGACATAACGAGGTAAAGTAATCAAGGGAGTTGGACAATCTTGTCACAAGTACCCTGCTTCAGGCAAGAAACGTCCTCACCCTTATCAAGATCTGAGCACAACAATGGTTGATAATCTTCTTCATATAATAAATCAAAGTGCTCAAAGGAATATTCATCAAAATCCTCAAGGTATGACCGAAAATCATCCATAGAACACAGCACTAGGTCATCCTTGGGCATTTGGAAGATATTTCTAACTATATCATCTCCTTGTTTCCAAATATCAAAATTAGTAGTAACCTGATATCATAGTTGTAAAGGAAACATTTGGAAATTATCCTCAATGTCATAAATAGGATCCCCATCATAACCAAACACATCAAATTTACATTTCCCAACATTTATGAACTCATCAATATTATCAACCATGTCATTTTCCTTATCATAACATGAAGGGCTTAAAGCATCCAAGGGATCCTCTAACACTTCTTCAATTTCCAAATCAAAAAATAAAGCATCATAAAAATATTGGAAAGGGAAATAACTTATCGTATTCACTTCTTCTTTTGCAGGAGCTTCAAAGGCTTGGGTGAATTCATCAAAGGGAAGAGTACACATTAACACTTCATCATCATGCTTGATATCTTCAGGCTCTCACTCTTCAACCAGGTCCTCATTATCTTCGGTAGAATCATGAGTAAATTCTTTCTCTTCCTCATGGGATTGGTAACCTCCTTCATGAATCTCTTCTTCTGTATCGGAGGGTTCTTGGCATTGAGCATGGTATACACCCCTAATATATTCTACAATCTCAGTGGTGAATCCTTCGTCCTCTAGGGATATTTCGAGATTTTGAAGGCCATCCTAATAAGTCTAGAATTGTGGTTTTGAGAACTCAAGAAACCTACTAACGAGATCTATGAAAGAGGATACACCATTTTCTTTCCAACAACCCTTGATCCATTCTTGTACAAATGATGGCAAGAAAATTATGAACAATTTTATTAGAACATCCTCCCCTTCAAATTCTATTTCACTTATATACTTCAAGAATTCTACAATGTGAGTAATTGGGAGGCCTTTAAATCTTGGACAGTTTTTTAACCATGTTATATCAAAATAATGTATGTATCCTTGGAAACTTTCAAAATCAATAGATGGATACACTTTCTCCCAGGGCGCCATGATCCCATATCTTGGAAATATCACAAAGTTGAGAGTAAGGTGGCACCTTGGAAAAGGTCAGTGGAGTTGCCAGATAAGCTCTTAAGAATTATCAAAGGGAGTGAGGGGATCACCCTCAGTGGACTCACCATGTAAGCTTTGTGAAATGAAGTCTTTGGATAAAGGCTTACTAAAAAAGTGTTGTTTGAGGAAAATTGACTCGATGTTCCCCGACAATGGCGCCAAAAATGTTATCGCACAATCTATACTTGCTTAAATCCTAAAGGAAAGTAGGCCTAGATTGACATAACACGGAGGTAGTCCTATCACTGTCACCTCAATAAGATACATCTTTCTATTTAGGAGGAGAATAAAATCACTCCAAGGGAGATGTCCCAAGACCTAATTGGTTGATGAAGGGAAATAAGACAAAGGTAAAACCCACCCCTCTCTCTAGGTCACTCAAAAGGAAGAAGCCACTTGGTATTCTTTGGGGTTAAAGAGAAATTCAAGGTAAATGATACCTACCCTTTATCAATAAAACAACAAACATTAGAAATAACCAATGATATCAATATTTCAAATTAATGACTTCAACATAGAAGATATGCTACCAAAACACTCTTATGCATGAAAAAACAAATGTGTAGCAGCAACAATATGTCCAAAAATTGGAAGTTATAATGACAAAAATGATATAAAGACTTTTTTCTATTTGATAGTGCTTTGCCACTTAAAATTTCAATATTTAAAACAAGTCTATAAGTAACTTCATTGGCTTGTCAGAACACTTGTAACAACAGTAAACTAAGTGATGATGACAACAGCAAAAGCACTTCAAAAAGTACTTAACTTAGGTAATTAAACAAACACTTTGTCATATAATGATAGTAGTTTGCCTATTACAAGTGTTGGAAGGTTTTATGGATAGTTTAAGGGATGTTAAGAGGCTGTAATGATGGTTGTAACATCAGTTGCAACAACAACAACTGCCTTCAAAAACCTTCATAATTTTTCACTTGGAATGATAGCAAAGGGAATATTAGTGCCTTGGGTGATAGCACCTAGGCTAGCACAATTTTTTGGGTAGTTTCTTAGGTTAGTATGCTTGTTAGGGATGAAAAATAAAGGTTGTAGCAGCAATTATAGCAGCAACAGTATGGTTGTTAGTGTTAGTGAGAGTTTTAAGAAGATAGTTTGAAAGTTTGTTTTGACCTCATTCATCCACAAGAGTATAGAAATCAATGCCTTTTAGGGTTTTATTGAGTCAATAATAGTAACAATATCACTTGGGAAATAAAATAACGATAATACTTATCTAAGGGAAGAGGTAGAGGCAAGAGATGGTGTCACTTCAAGGCCTGAAGCATATAGGTCTTTAAGGGAGGTCTTGCTAGAGAGTAGGTACTTCTAGGCCCTAGTGTACCTTCCTTCTTTAGCTTTTCGAAGAAAAGTAATCGGTGATTAGAATGGGGTTACTAGAGACCTATCACTTTAGGGCTCTAATAATCACTCCCAAAAAATGTATAATTGGCAAGATCAATTTAGTAGAAGAGTTATAGGGAGAAAGAAATATTTGTTGTTTCTCCACGAGGATTTAAACAAGCAATCTCATAATCTTAGACATGAAACAAGTAAATTTTACCACAAACATCCATTACATGAATACAAATGCATATTTTTCACTTACTTTACTAAGAATAATCAAGTCAAGCCCTAGTTGAAGACCATTCCACCATGAAAGTGCCAAAATACACCACCATAAAGCTCTCCCAAGAGATGTGCACTAGTTATTTCAGCCAATGACCCTTAAAGAGGGAGAAAATTTCAGTCCACCACTTGTGTGTGATGATTTATGATGAAAATGAATTTCACTTTATGTTTATTTATACCAAAATTTGACCTTTAATTATTTTAGGTCAAAATATCAGGGCGGACTTTGCCAGTTTACAACAAAAATTGATTTTTACCCAAATAAATTCAATTAGCATCTAAATAGGCGTCCAAAGGTGATGTCATGCTCCTAGAGGGTGATGTTGGACCTCAAGTGTGGGACGTTGGGAAAAGGAGATGAAACGCTAGGCCTCCAAAGGCCTGAAATTTTCCCACACATGCCAAAAGCCTCATGACTGCCTCCAAGGTGACAGCCCCAACTAACAAGTGACGTCCAGGGTTGCAGAGGTAACTTCCAAGGCCTCCCAAGACCAAAATTCAGGTGGGAGGAGCATGAAACTCTAGGTATGGGTCTTCCACAGTACCTCCAAAATAAACGTCCTTCCTTCTTTTAGTGCAATCCTTCAGTCTCTTCTTACCCCTGGCTGGGGTTTCAGCATCCATTTGTGGGATTTGAGCCCACATGAAGGTCTAGACTAATCATTCCCTCATGTGTACTTGTCCATCGGGAAAGGTCCTACAGAGACAACAAGTACTCCCTCCAGGGGTTCATAATTCACATGGATCATAGCATGTAAATCACATCTAATGATTAAAAAACCCAAACATGTGCATTAAACCCCCATTAACCCCAAACAAATGTTCAAAGACATTATGAAATTTGACAAGTCAGATTTGGAGTGGGTATCAGGGTGTCATATTGGGCTAACCTCTCTTAAGTTTGGGGTGTTTCCCAGGTGGATTCTATTCCAAGTCATGTAATTGTATGAGGTGGCATGGAGTGAATATTTGGGCATGGGGTGCATGTGATAACATGGAAATGTAGAGTCTTACATGTGGGTGCATTTGTGGAGGATGAGTTACACCTTGTCATGGATGAAATTGTCTCCTAGCCCATTCATTGTCATTTATTCTTAGCTTTATTTCTGTTGATCTTTTACTTCAAGGGAATAGTTGAGGACCACTGTCCTGGCTTGATGACCATAGGTGACAGCATTATCCACAAATATTTCACAGAAATGGGAAGTTTGGCTTGCAATGAGACCCCCTTTCTCTTGGCTATGCCACCAAGATTCACTACCTTAGTCTGGTGACCATATAGGTGGTAATGTCATACCGCTACATGCCCATGGTCATAATAGGCGGGCTCGTGATGAGACCTCCTATCCATCAACTAGTACCTTGAGTGTTTATGTTATCTTGTGGGTCCCCTTTTCTTACTGAGAATCCTTTCACTACTTTCTCTGGGATCCCTGTGTGAAGCATCTTGAAGGTTTCAAAATTGGATTTTAACTCTTACTAGCTACTTTTACCCTATGGGCCTGTAGCCCCTTCTTCCCACGAGGTAAGGTACAACCTTTCCTAGTGTATCGGATCCCAATGCAAAAAAAGGAAAGGGGATATGGAAAGAATAAATATGGAAAGTGGTAAGTATGGAAGGAACGAACGATGACTCTTCGAGAACCCACCCAATAACAACCCATCCTAAAGTGAAATCAACTTACTATGGCACTATGTCACCCTTCCAGGTTTGAACGAGGCGAAGAGCATAATTTCCAAGAAAACGTCATGGAATGAAGAAGGATTCAATACAACATGTTCAAGTGCTTCAAAAATCAGAGTGATATATACCATGATACCTGGACTCATTACCTCATGGAGCAAGACTCACTGCTACTTCAAGACCAGGCTAGTGTGATGGATATTGTTGTTGGTGATATGTGAACTGCACTGAAGAAAAGATGGGCTTTTTGGGGCCATGCTTAAGTCATTTGTCTCTTTGTACTCCATGTCTAGGACATGTGGTCCTCGAGACATGATCTCCTTAGTTATCCCTACGCTAGGGGATAACATTTCCGACAACGTGAAATTTTCCCCTTCTCCTAGCCAAGGGTCCTCTCCTAATCTTACGTTTCTCCCATTTCCAATTTTCCAGACATTCCATTTTCCCACTAGTGTAAATGCTTCCACTAAATCTCTCCACATGATAGAACCCTTTGAGGATATCACATGAAAATGAAACCATTCCGCTATATATAAATTAGCGAAATATTTTGAGTGTAGAACTCTATACCAAAGGCAGTTCCCTTGTGATAGGTGCCAAATATTTCAACCTACTAGAGCACAAGAGAAGGGATGAATATATTTAAGTCCCCATCCCCCAAGGTTTTTTGGAGCGACGAAGGAGGACCAACTAGCCAAATGGAAACCCCCATGGGATTTATTGTCGGCCCACAAGTATCTACAACTTAGCCTTCTTATTTTATCCATAATGACTTTGGGAATGGCCAATATGGAGTTCCAATATAGAGGGATACTTTACAGGACTGACTTAAGCAGTACAATATGGCCACCTCTGGATAAATTTATGTTAACCCAAGAGGAAATCCTTGCTTCCACTTTACGAATGAGTCATCCCCAATCCTCCTTTTTGTACCGATCAGGTTTTAGATAGAATCCCAAATATTTAATTCCTTCTTCAAGGCCTTTCTTCTGAGCCAGGATTATATTCAAATATTAGTTTCTTTTTGCTTCAAAGAAATTCTTAAGAACAATGCAATATTTTCCCGGATTAATCTGCATCCTCATAGCTTTGCAGTATGAGTCAATGATTCATTTGAGACTTGAAACATATGATAACCATCAGTACATGTTTTAGATTACATCATCTACAAACAAGAGATGAGAAATCCTTTCTGATTTGGAAACCCTTATACCTCTCAAAAGACCGTTTGAGCATGTTTATTTTATCATTTTTCTTAGAGCTTCAACTATGAGGAGAAATAAGAAAGGAGAAAGAGGGAAACCTTGGCGCAGCCCCCTTTAATCTCTGAAAAATCTAGAGGCAAAGTCGTTAATCAACAATGCGAAGGAATCTCTTTGTAGGCATCCCATTATCCAATTCATTGTCCTTAAGCTCAAGCCCAATTGTATAAGAACAAGCCTTATAAAGGTCCAGTTAACCCTATCAAATGATTTTGATAAGTCGAGTTTTAAAATGAATTATTTAAGATTGTTCTTTTTCATCGAGTGGAAGGCCTCTTGCGCAATCACCACTGCATCTTGTATTTTTTGGTTTTGAAGAAAACTGAATTGTTCTTCTCCAATAATTTCACTCAGCAAGGGTCTTAATCTTCGAGCTATAATTTTAGCGATCAGATTATAAACAACATTACAACAAGAAATAGGTCTAAATTCCTCGAACATTTCAGTATTTTGCTTATTTGGTATGAGACAAAGAAAAGTTGAATTTAATGGGTCGTAGATCTTACCTTCTCTTTGATATTCTCTAACTAAAAGGAGAAGATCGTCTTTCAACAAGTCATAGAAGGATTTGAATAACTCCATGGTAAACTAGTCTAGGCCCGGACTTTTACCATTCTGCATCGAGGAGAGGGCATGTCTCATCTTTCGTTTTGTTACCTCTTCCTCTAAAGACCTGTTCATTTCTTCAGAGAACAAAGGTTGGAACTTGGTAACTACCTCAAAAATCTCTTGAATAGGGCATCCCCTAGGAGCTTGAAAAATATTTTCAAAAAGTGTGCATCTGATTCTGCTTTTTCTCGAAAAGAACTAACCAAAACACCTTCTTCATTTTTGATTTCCCAAATGGTATTGAAATTTCTATGATGGGAATTGATGAAAAAAAATTGTGTTATTATCACCATCTTGAAGCCATAAAGCTCGAATTTTTTGGCACCACTCCATCTCTTCTTTTTTCAGCCATTCATTTCTCTTATTTCCATAAATTTGAGTTCCTCTAGTTGCGTCTGGTTTAGGGATCCATTGTCCACCTCGGACATGATCCGTGAAAGGTTTCCCTAAGTCTCTAATAACTCCTTTTTCCTATTGGCTTTCCAAACTGAGATCCATTTTTTAATAGTGGACTTAGTGTGCTTCATGTTTTCTTCGAATTGCACCATAAAGGGTTCAGAAGCATCATGATTTAGCCTCACCCATGCAGATTCTACTAACTTCCTGAACTCCTCCTCCACAAACCAAACTTGGTTGATTTTAAGAGGCGTAGGAGGTGAATCCACTCTCAAAATCCAAAAAATTGAAATAGGACGGTGATCTGAATTTCCCCATTCTTCAACTTTCACCTTAAATCTGAGACCCATGCCCAAGATTTTTTCATAGATAAGGAATCTATTTAGTCTCTTGGCTACAACATCATTTCTGGATCGAAAGTTTCTCCAAGTAGGGGAGAGTTTTACAAGCTCTAAGTTGACCAACCTTTCTGCCTCCGTGAAAGAAAGAAAAAAAAAAATTGTCTATCCTCTCTCGAGTTCGAGCCCCAAAATTATCTTAAGGAGAGGGTGAAAATTAAAATCTCCCCCTATCACCGTTAGGGGATCGCTAAAAAATACTGTAAATTTTATATTTTCCCAAAACTATACCCTGTCAGAATAGGGACCATAAATGTTTATAGTAGAAAAAGAAAAATTGTAGTCTTTATGCTTGAGATTTACTAAGATGGAGGAAAGAGTCCAGGATGAGGATAAAGCCTTGAATTCATAACTCCATCCAGAAAGTAGTACCCTCGAAATCCCTTCTGCATCTACCACACTGAATGACCAATTTTTCAGCCATTGACTAACAGTTTTTATGGCATCTTCCCATGAACACATAGTCTCCTGAAGAAATAGGATGTTTGGCTTAAGGCTCCGGAGAAACCTTTTGAGGGCTAATTTTTCTAAGGGACCTCAATCCCTCTGGAATTGAAGGACAGAAAAAATCATTTGGGGGGGGGTGCAAGGCATTCCCCACTCTAAGGGACCTGGTAATGGTTGCTTGCGTGCCTTTCTGGATTTTCGCCGCATATTTTTCTTTTTCCTTTGACAGATGAGACTTTATTCCTACCTTTATAGCAGGGAGGGGGTCAACGTCCAATCCACCTTTCTAGGGGTTAGCGTCTTTTAAACAATCCTTAGAGTGAAGCTCATACCCTTTAGGAGAGGGTAAAGGGGGAGATGGAGACTTCGAGAGAGGGGGAAGCAAAGGAGGGTCAGGGAATTTCGAGGGGATAGAGGAAAGGGGAGGAGAAGAATACGCGATACCATTAGGATTAGGGGAAAGAGAGGGAGAAGGATCAACAAGGGGAGGAAGGGAGGAGGGAAAGTTGATAAGCAAGATGGGGGAGGGGATAGGGGGTCTAGAATAGGAGGAGCCTCGGATAAACCAGGTGGAGGAAGGAGGGAGGGAAGGGGGGACAAGGGAGTCAAAGGGGATAGAGGAGTAGGAGAGGGGCAACGATTGGCCAATTCCCCAGTAGGAGAAGATGTATCCATAGAAGAAGAAGGAGCAGGATTAAAAATTTGCATACCTGAATTGATCGCTTGAAGAGAAAGGTCTCCCAAGGCTAAGCTAGAAGATTTTGTTGAGCCAAGTTCCAATACAACATCTTCATTTTTTCCATCAATCGAAAGAGTATCCATTGTCTTATCCTGGCCCACAGTGGATTTTCGTCTCCATACTTTTTGCAGTGGCTAGTCCCAGGGCATAGGATTCGGGCATTTAGACTTTAAGTGGTCGATTTCATGGCACCTTTAGCATTGAAAAGGGATTTTCCAATAATACACTTTATGGTGCCAAGTGATATCCCCATAAACAATGTCAAGGCTCCCAACTAGGCCTTCCTAAACATTTACTTCTACCTAGATCTAGGCCCAACGTCAGTTATTTTTTGACACCCAGTTGGGCTCGAGACCCACAAAAGCACCTAGTTTATTTTAGATAGTCTCCAGAGCCTCCTTTGTCTAGAAAGCTAGGGATAGACCTGGTAGAATGGCCCAAAATTTCATGACTGAAACTGACTCTCTTATTGGATCAAAATCGACCAACCAGGATTTTAAAAATAAACCTGATGGACCCCAAGACCAACTTTTTTGGAGTAGTTCCTTGCAATATTTTTCTTTCTTCGACAGAAAAAAAACCAAACCCCTTGTCAGAAGATGAATTTCAAGCAGGTAACCCAACATAGGAGTCCATTCATGTTCAATCCAAGATTGGAGAGACGAAATTCCAAGTGATTTCCCGTTAAATCTTCTAACCAACAATTTACTCTCAAAGAAGGTGATTTCCTCTATCGAGATATCCTCTTTGACCACCATTCTCACAGGCCCCCCTTTCTCGCAGATACAACTTGAAGACTTTTTCCACTTATACGCACATTGTATGTTCACACGGCCTTGATTACACACAGATGGAGCCTTTTTCCTTTCCTCGCCTGGAAAACTACCATAATTCCCTACCTTGAGCTTCACGGGTGAGGGAGCAACAGAGAATAGAGGGTTTGTGCATTGGAGGTTACCTTTCCCTTGCTTTTCCATGAACTTACCACCATAATTAAATTCCTCCAAAACGTGTCCATCCTTCGAGAGTGTTGCATTAACTCTAGATCCTTTGTATTGATGGTTTGGATTCCTCCGAGAGAGGTAAGGGGAGGAGGTTGCGCACTCCAAAAACTTTTTTTGTGTTAAGAAAATTGGCCCATGTGATGGGTTGCTTCCATAATCCACATTATCACCATACGGGCTTTCCATCTGTTCTCCAGGTCAACCTGTCAAATGGGGCGTCAGTATCAAGGGGGAGGTCGGCGATACTTCGTTGGAGGGGAGGGGAAGGGAGGGGAGGGAAACGGAAATGAAAAATTGTAAGGGGGCGAGGGGATGAGGCCCACAGTCACAAAAGAAAATTTCCCTAAGACATTCGTTCATGATTTCAGAAGGAATTTGGACACAGACCCCCGCCAACTTCCAAATCCAGAACTTGATTAAACTTTAGATCAAAATGTATTAATATTCTCTATATTTATTTAGGCACTTGAGGCAATAGAAAAAAAACATTTACATGAGTTTCTCACAATAAATCATTAATAAATGTCCCTCCATGCTCTTTAAATAGAGACTATGGACCAATCAAGGGTTAAGACACAAAAAATCATTGTTAGTATCTAGGAGAAGATGAATCATCACATCACTTTATTGTTGATGATTACAGCTACGTGAGACATTCTCCATGATACAAACCTGAGAGAGAGCCCCTGAGAGAGGTGTGTGGTTCCTATTAGAGATAGATATGGAACGTAGATATGGCCTCCTCCTTACATAGAGTTGATAATAACCCCAGATTATTCTCCTGTGTAATGCAGTGAGAAAGGAGATTTGTAGATTTGGACGTGTTTGTGGCTGAGCACAAGGTGAATGTGTGAATTCCCATAGAGTTGGGTGCATTTTCATGAGACAAAAATGAAGATGATGTATTAGCCTCCTCTGAGCTGAGAGTTGAGATGATGAAATCTAGATGACTCTCTTGTGTAATGCAATTGGAAAGAAGCTCTGTTGAGTGGACGCACATGTGGACGAGCACAGGTGAATGTGATCCTAGTGGTTGAGAACTAGTGAGAGTGTTTCTCCTGTGTAATGCAATGAGATAGAGATATGGACATCCCTATGGATGTGCCCCTAGTGGATGAGCACTAGTGGGTGTATTAAATCCCTTGCTATATTGTTCAAGAGTCAGATATTCTTGTAACCCTAATTGTAATGTAAAGGGTACAGGTCGGCCCCACCTTAATGTAACTAATAATTAATGTAAAAGATAATTAACCTGGTTGATATTAATTATATTATGAGATAGAGAGGTCGGTCATGTTGTGCCAATAGACACTTATGTTGACAGGTCAAGTCTAATATAAGTAAAGGTAAATTCCCCATTGAGGAATCATATCGTTTGTGTGAGTTTGGAAATTTCAACAAGTACATCTTCTTGGGAAAAGTGTGCACCTCTCTTGGGCGCTAGTATTCTAGGGTTTGTACGCACCCTCTTGTGTGCTATGTTTTCTTGGTGTTGAAGGTCTTTCTCTCGAAAAATATACCAAAGGATTTTGGTTGGGTTTTCTTCCCTTGTTGAGAAGGGTTTCCCAGGATACTTCTTATGTACTTGTGCATGGTGTTTCTTCTTGTGGTCTTGGTTGTTGCAAATTGTTTATGGTTTAAGTAAAATGAAAAAATGAAACGAACTTCATGCTTAAACCTTGCTAATTGAAAAAACAACATTTATGTCTAGAACATAATCATTATTTTCATATTATATAACTACAAATGCACACTAGAGAAACACACTTTATCTAAAGACACATTAGATCAAGTTGATCTCAACTATATCCTAAGCATCTAAATATCCTATGATCATATCATCTCATGAATGAGATATCCCCTTGTGTTTAGAAATAAGCCAAAACAAGGCTACATCAAATATCTGGGATGAGTAAGTTGGAATCTCCATTGCTGTGTAGCTGAAAATTGAAGTGAGTTTTTGAAGATGAAAGTAAACATCAAAATCATACCAAGGTTGATGTGTGTCACTACATGCTTCTTGTATCCAATGTTGGATAGTGTTGATATAATCATCACCTCTGGTATGTGAATATAAAGTCCATCATCAAGCCATAAATCACCTGCATACAACCATGTGCTTCTAGAAAAATCATCTACATTCTAATAAGCCAAAACAAGGCTACATCAAATGGTCCTCAATGAGTAAGTTGGAATCTCTGTCACTGTATAGTTGAAGACTAAAGTGAGCTCCTAAAGATGAAAGTAAACATCAAAATCATACCAAGGTTGATGTGTGTCACTACATGCTTCTTGTATCCAACGTTGGATAGTGTTGATATAATCATCACCTCTGGTATGTGAATATAAAGTCCATCATCAAGCCATAAATCACCTGCATACAACCATGTGCTTCTAGAAAAATCATCTACATTCTACAACACCCATCCTCCTTTGTTTCTATGAAAATCACCTATCATACCCTCAAGCAACAAGGGTTTAGAACACGTCTCCAATAAAAACTTGTTGATCAGGGGATTAAATTTTGCTCAAAAATTCAAAGTGCTTGGCATCGCTTCAGACCAGACGAGAGCGTAGGCCTCATCGTTGCGAACCCAATGCAACTCGTTTCATCTCAAACGGACGTCGGGAGCGAGAGATATTGCAATTTGTTCATAAAGTCAAACAGGCAAAAAAGGACGCTGACTATACAGTCCGTACAGTCTGACGTGGCAGGGTCGTACGACCGTACGCTGACATGGCAGAGTTGACGTGGCAGATTCTGGTTGACATACGTTGGATGAATCCTGTGTCGACACGTGATAGTTTTCTGGTCAATGATTGGGTGCCACGTGGCCCAGTCATGGGCTTCCACGTGGCACCCCGGTATTGGCATTTGTTTTGTTTGTTAAAACATATTGGAGTCTGTGGGGTTCGACCCCCGAACCTCCCTACCAACTGGCGCCTTCACAAAGTCCGTCCGACCAAAGGACCACCACTTATGCCTTGTAATGTATATGAGGGGTTTTGTATTTGAATTCACATGTTGTATATTTTGGCGGGGGGTCGGGCCGGGGCTTAGCCCCGACCCGTGGTCATAGCCTTTGTTAATGTGACCGTATACATATATATCGCGCGGGGTTTGCAAATGTTTAAACCCGTGGTTCTATTGTATATGCCATGTGACCCTTTGTTATATGCGCGCGAGGTTTTTAAAAGTGGTTTAAACAGTTTTAACAACGACCTGACATGTGTCGTTACCTCATTCGGTTGCAAAACGAAGCCCTTTTTATTATAGCGCGAGGTCATATTATGACCCATAGGCCCGAGGTGCTAGGCAGTTAGGGGTTGACGCACCCATAACCATCCTACAGTTTGCACCATTGGCGCGGTTGCGCCCGGTGCTGGTTTTTTACGCTATATATTGTGTGTGTGCTAGGTTCATTCAAGAAGGGTGCATTTTGTAGATGCAGAGACAACAAGCTTGAAGGGGGGACTTCCAGGAGGCCTAACTTCTTCGTTTTTCGACCGATTGAGGTGCCAAAAGAGCCCAGATAGGGGTTTTTGGATGCTCTGAAGCCATTGGAGCAGTCGGTTGGTCA